>PVKS010000979.1:0-111318 GCA_004027875.1 Aplodontia rufa
TCTTCCTCCTCCTCCTCCTTCTTCTCCTCCTTCTCCTCCTCTTCCTCCTCCTCCTCCTTCTTCTCCTTCTCCTCCTCCTCCTTCTTTTTTGTCACCAGGAATTGAACCCAGGGGCACTTAACCACTGGGCTAGATCATCAGCCTTATTTTTTTTAGACAAGGTCTCACTAAGTTTCTTAGGGCCTTGCGAAGTTGCTGAGGCTGGCTTTGAACGTCTGATCCTGCTGCCTCAGCTTCCCGAGCCGCTGGGATAACAGGCCTGCACTACCATTCCTGGCCTGTCAAGTGTCTTGACCAGGACTGAACTCTGGGTGTCTGTTGCTGAGACCTTTGGGACTGTGGTTTGCTGCCAAGTGGTTCTTTCTCCAAGACCCAGAAAGTCTGATCTGTCCTGCTTAGTCCTGCTATTCTGGGTGTTCCAAATGTCACAGAATCTGGGAAGAAGCCTTTTTGAGATAAAGCTCTCAGAATTATAAAGATCTGTAAAACATTTAGAAGTAAGTATTTACAGTGCTTTCAATAAATAATGATTTTTTCCTGAAGAGTGCCCAGTAAAGCAAATAATTGATAACCTTTAAGATCAGCCTTACTCCAACCCAAATGATAGAATTAAGAGTAGCAATAGCTAACAGAGGTTCCTACCTCATCCTGAGTTTCAGAATGATCTAAGGAGTCTTTTGGAAAACAAAGACATCCAGGCCCAGACACAGTGGGCCAGTCTGTGGGGTAGGGTGGGCCAGGCCTGGCTGACGGGGGCTGGGGGAGCCCCACTTGGGAGAAGCACTGCTCGAGGTGATTCATCATGTGTGCCGCCTCCCTGTCTGGATTTCCATAGAACTTAGAGTGGCTGTTCTCCCTCAGTGCAGGAGAGGCGGAGGGTGGGGAGTCATGCTCTAGTTCCTGGAAGAATCAGAGAGAGCCTCTTCCTTGCTATCTTTCCCCTGCAGCCTGGTGGGCAGCTGTCAGGCATCTCTCCCACCCATTATCTGCCACCCTGCTAGGTCCACGCTGCCAAGGCAACCTGTGAGAAGCTGTGAAGTTAGAAACACTCTCTGACATGATCTTTTTTTTTTTTTTTTTTTGGCAGTACTGTGGATTAAATCCAGGGGTGCTCTACCACTGAGCTACATCCCCAACCCTTTTTATTTTTTATTTTGAGACAGGGTCTCACTAAGTTGCCCAGGCTGGCCTTGAATTTGCAATCTGTCTGCCTCAGCCTTCCAAGTAGCTAGGATTATAGGTGTGCACCATCACACCCAGACCTTACATGCTTTATTGAAAAAGAAAGTCGGTCCATATGTGTGCAGGTTTCTTCAGTGACTCTCCATCAAGGCTCAGGGCTGTGGGCTGATTGGGCAAGGTGCAGCTATGAGAACCACCCCTAGGCGGAACTGGAACTGGGATGAGGGCAGGGTCCAGGTGTGTCAGCCCATCCCTTCTCCAGCAGGGAGTGAAGCCTCTTCTCAGAAGGGCTGGCAGGTGCCACTGTCCCTTGCATCCAGCACCACTGCCTGGCATAGACAGTGTCCACTAAATATGTGCTGGATGAGGCGCTTTTGAAATGGGGACTGCAGCGGGGATGAGAAGTGGGAAGGACAGAGTGAAAGAAAGAGGAGAACAAGAACTGTGCCTGTCTTCATGACCCCTCTCCCCAGGTGGTGAAGCCAGTAAAAGATGATGAATGTTCAAGAACCAAGTGCAGCCAGGCACAATGGCACGCACCTGTAATCCCAGCGACTCAAGAGGCTGAAGCAGGAGGATCACAAGTTCAAAGCCAGCCTCAGCAACTTAGTGAGGCTGTAGGCAACTTAGTGAGACCCTGTCTCAAATAAAAAACAGATTGGGGCTGTGGCTCAGTGGTTAAGCAACCTGGGTTTTAAAAAGAAAAAAAAAAAAAAAAGAACCAGCGGTGGTGCCTGTCAGACGTGAGCAAGCAGCACAGGGGCCTGCTGACCCTGCAGCTCTTCCTCCTCAGTGCTCTGCATGTTCTCCCTGTGCATGCAGAGGAGCTGCACCTCCCAGCGGCTGTGTTTGGCTGCACCCCTCGGTGGTTGGGATGCCCAGGCTTGCCATGACCACAACGTCCCCTCTTTTTCTTCTGCCCAGGCGTCCTTTGAGGTGTCAGTGGAGGCACGGAGCTGCCCCAGCAGACCCGTGGAACACATGTTCACCCTACGGCCTGTCGGGTTCCGGGACAGCCTGCAGGTGGGAGTCACCTACAAGTGCACGTGCGGCTGCAGCATGGGGTTGGAGCCCAACAGCACCAGATGCAGCGGGAATGGGACTTACGTCTGCGGTCTGTGTGAGTGCAACCCCAGCTACCTGGGCACCAGGTGCGAGTGCCAGGAGGGGGAGAAGCAGAGCATGTACCAGAACCTGTGCCGGGAGGCAGAGGGCAAGCCGCTGTGCAGCGGGCGTGGCGAGTGCAGCTGCAACCAGTGCTCCTGCTTTGAGAGCGAGTTCGGGAAGATCTACGGGCCTTTCTGCGAGTGTGACAACTTCTCCTGTGCCAGGAACAAGGGTGTCCTCTGCTCAGGTAGGCATCCCTGGCTAGAGCTTTGCTCTGAGCTGCACCCAGATGCTGTTAGGATCTCTTCCCAAAGCCTGCCTCTTCCTTGGGGTGGTGATGGGAAGTGCCACCACCACTGCTGTCCTTGGGAGAAGACAGGCTTGTCCACCAGCAGGCACAGGGTCAGGGAGCTGTGCGTGGAAAACAGCAGCAGAAGGCACTGCCGTGTGGCAGGGGGTCGCCCGTGGCTCAGCCAGCTGACCTCCCAGTTCGTACAGGACTTGCCTGCACAGCATTCCTGACAGCAGAGAGGTGCAGCTCTTCTTGATCTCCTTGAGGGATAGAGAGCTTCCTGGGCTGGCAGTGGCCATCCTCTTGTTAGTTGTTGTATTCATGTCTTGTTTCATCTTTAACAAGTCACCACAGACCGAGTGGCTCAGAACAATCTGCGCTTATTCTGTTTCGATTCCGGAGGTCAGAGTCTGAAATGGATCTCATTTGGCTAAAATCAAGGGGTCATCAGGGTTGCGCTCCTTCTAGAAGGTTTAGGGGAGAATCCATTTCCCCCTCTTTTCTGGCTGCTAGAGGCTTCCTGTATTCTTTTTCAGTCTGTAGCTCGCGCCTCCATTTGCACAGTCGGCTGTCAGTGGATCTCCTTCTGACTTGAAACATCTCTTTCTCTGATGCCTTCTACTCATAGACCCTTGTGGGATTTTTAGACTCAAGATAACCAGAAAACTCTCCCCATCTCAAGTTCCTTAAGTTATTCACAGCTGCAAAGTCCCTTTACCATCTAAGGTACTAGTCACATAGAGGAATGTGGACATGGACGTCTTGCAGGGGGCTGTCATTCAGGCCAGGGGCCTGGGTTAGAAGTCCTTCTTTATGTTGAACAGAAACTCGTTTCTCAGTGACTTGCACCTAGAGGTTCACCTTGTAGGCCCTCTTCCTCAAGGCAACCCATCAGAGATCTGAAAGCATCTGTGTGTCCCTGTTGGCTCTCCTTATCCAGGCTGGACGCCCCAAGTTGCTCATTTCCCTGAGAGCCCTGTCACTTGTTAAGGCTTCACAGACTCGAACTGCTGATCTGTCGCTCCGGATGATGGAGGCTCAGTGGAGGCTCAGCTGAGCGTTGGCTTCCTGTGGTTTGCACTCCCTCCGCTGCCGCTGCTGGTTCCTAACAGTGCTTACTTTTCTTTTCCATTCAAGTCACTTTACACTCTTGAGCTTGTTTTTAACTTGACTACCAAAAGTTTGAGGTTTTTACTTTTTAATTTTTTTTTTTTGCCATATTGGGGGTTGAACCCAGGGGTGTTCTACTTCTGAGCTACATCCCAGTCCTTTTCATTTTGAGAAAGGGTCTCACTAAGTTGCTGAGGCTGTCCTCAAACGTGGACTCTTCCTGCCTCATCTTCCTAACAAGCTGGGATTTTCGCCGTGCGCCGTGGCCTCCGGATACAGCCAAGCTGAGTTTTCATTGTGTGATGTTTGAGCGCTTACTTTTTTTGACTCTAAGCACAGCATTTTTCACTGGTTCCTATTAAATTGCAAGTTGCCATTTCCTATTCTGGAGTTGCATTCTGATGAGATATTTTAATATAGTGTCTCAACAGGGCCATTCCATCCAACACCAGGGCACCTGCAAAGGTCATAAGCAGAAAAATTTTAGATTCTTCTATGGATTGTTTCTTCTGTGGTTTCTTGGATTCACCCCGTGAGACTAGTCTTCCGATTGGGAAGGGTTGACCTGAAAGGAACTTAGGGTTCAGCTGTAAAATAAAGCAGGAGGTGGAGTGCACGTGGAGCAAATCAGGATCTTGTAGATGATGCGCCATCTGGGAGTAGTGCCCACCCTCCATGGAAGAAACGAGTGCTGGGGCCGCACAGGCGTGGGTGAGCAAGGGAGGCTTCCTGGAGCAGACCTCACCATGAGACAAGTGTGAGTATGCCCACGGGTGTGGCGGGGGCAAAATGTTCAGAACGGGCACTGCCCTGGAAAAGTACAGGACATTTGAATGTCAGAGAGTAAGGTAGGTGGAAAAGTTAGGATTCTGTGTCCCAAATACGCAACAGGGATTGATTTGATTGTTTCTCCATCAAGGCGATGATGGGTTGGTACCAGCTGGATGGTTCTGTAGGAAAAGGGAGGCTCAGGTGCTACAAGCCTGGCCCTGAATGCCCCAACTCCACATGCTCATGTGGAACTTTGGGTGTAGAGTCGTAAAAGTGAGGATGTGTGTACAACACCTCACGTGTTGCCTGGCGTGGAAGAAGGGCTTGCCCACTGCTGGCTCCTGCCTGAGTCAGCACCCCAGTGTGCATGGTGCCAGCCCTGGCCTGTGAGTCCCCAGGCTTTGCCTGAGGAACTCCAGCGTGGTGGGATGGAGCCTCCATTCCCTTAGCGCTCACAGCAAGAGCTCCGTGAAGCCCAGCGGTGTCGGTGATGGGCTTTCAGCAGTGTTCATCTTTCTTTTTTTTTTTTTTCTCAGAGAGAGAGAGAGTTAATTTTCTTTTTTCATCTGGTTTTTGTTTTTCCTGCACTTAATTGTATATGTGGCACTGGGGATAGAACCCAGGTCCTTGCACATACCACGCAAGTGCTCTACCGCTGAGCCACCTCTCCAGATCAAGTGTTCATCTTTTAAAGAACAATTATCAAACATCCCCGAGCTGTCCCCTTTTCCCCTCAGGAGGCAAAGAACCCTCAGAATGTTTTCACCGCAGAAGGCTACTCGTGGCCATGTTGCCGGGTCACATTCGCCTTTGCGCACTCCATCTGCACAGGGTACCAGCCTGAGACTCGGGTGTCTTGGACTTTTTGTTTTCCACTCTTCAAAACTGGGCCAACACCACTTGCTAGAAGTGGTGTTGAGAATAGAAGAAGGCGTAGATGAAGGACCTGAATAAGATACAGAGCCTGGCAGGCACAGGGCCATTGGTGGACAGGTGGGAGTGGCCCTCTATAGGGAAAACCTAACATTTTGGAAACAAATATTCTGAGGCTGAGCGAGCATGTGCTTTTTTGTTCAACCACTGGAATCTACAGTTCTTCTGAGTGTATCTTACATTTCCGAAATCCCTGGGGGCCCACCCTCTTGCTCTTCACCTGTCCAGCCCTGTGGTCTCAGGACACTCTCACAGGTCGTTGGATAGGGAACCCAGAGGGCTGCCAGGCCCTGGAGCCTCCTGTGTGAATGATGCTTCGGCTCTCATTTCCTGGGATTGCTGAGATGGAGGGTCCCCACACTGGAAAAGCCATGCTTATTCAGTAAAGAAAACTTGAAAACTACTGGAAAGTTAATGGCTGTGCGGTCAAGCTGGGCCAGCTGTCTCCTGGGTGCGCAAGGACTGATGTGGACCATCTGGTAAACCAGTCAAGGGGCTTTTTTCACCCTCTGTTTCACGCGTATCCCTCCAAAGTTGTGTTTTCAGACAGGAGAATGACCTTTCCAGAGAACTAGGGTTATTCTTAGATCCAGAATATTCTGAAGAATAGAAATAAATTTTTAAATCTATAATTTCATCACTCATAATTTAAGAGATTTGTTTCTTTCCTTCCAAACTTTTTTTTTCCTTCTCCTTTTTTTTGTTAAGGCCCAAGCAGAGATTTATTGAGGAGAGCAAAGGTTATGCACTTGAACGGAAAGAAAAAGTGCAGGCTACCTTGAGAGTCAGAAGCTCCCCTATAAACTTTTTACTAAGTTTGTGGGGGTAGGGGGACTACGTACAATTTTGTTTCTTGATTTCTTTTCTGGATAGTATTATATCCAGAGAAGCACTTGAAGTGGAATTGTTCTAGTAAATCATTAATTATAACATTTTCATTCTCTTTCCATTCCAAGTAGCCTGTTTTACCCTTTTATTTTAAAAGCCACATAGTTGAAGTGTGCAGCTATCCAAGTCTTCTTGGAGAAAAGGGTTTCTGGAATGAGATCATTGTTGTGTTTGTTAATTTAAGGAGAATTGAAAACCGAGCCCAGCTCCAGGCAGGACTTGATGGCACAGTCTCCTACCGCGGCTTCTGCACCCTGCTGCAGCCCCTTCCTCCTTTCTTGTGTCTCAAACCCTCCAGCTCCTTCTGGAGGGCACTGTGAGTGGGGGGCTAAGTTCCAGTCCCCAGCTGCTGGGCACTGTGGTCATCTGTGCTTCTGCTCCACCCAGTACTGTGTGCGTTGGTGTGGAGCCCTGGGTTGCTGGTGCATTTGGGGCATTGGAGGCAGAGAAGCCTGTTTCCCAACCACCGCTCTGCGCAGACGATGCTGACTCAGGCCGGCCAGTGGCTGACCTCAACATCCTCCCGCAGTTCTTACCCCTTTCCCCCAGCGGCGCCTGTCCTGGAAGGGGATCCTGTGGTTGTGGTCTGTCTTCAGAGGGGAACTGAGGGGGCCCTTGAAGAAGCAGCTGAGGCAGCACCAAAATCAGGGGGAAGGGACACCTAGAGCAGCTTCTCCTCCACTCCTCAGGTTTTCCCCGTCTTGCAGTCCATGCGCCCTACTGAGAGCCAGGACTGTGGGCAAAATGCAAGAGACCACAGGTTTGGAGTAGGTTTTCCATCTTAAGGGTGAGTGGTGAAGCAACTCAGGCGCAGATCTGGAAGCCATCGAGCGGCTGTACTGTAGCTTTCGTGACAGCACCGTGGGAATGCCTGCGCTGGGGCCCTCGAGGCTCCCACTGGTTCCTGGAAGCCGTGTAGCACAGACGCTGGTTCTGTGCAGTCTAATCCTGAGTATGTGAGGGGCACTTTGTGGGGGCTGTTATGAGGATTTCTATTTCTTTGGAGTCTTGTAAAAGTGTTGACACTTTAGAGTCCCTTTGAATATGAAAAGTATTTCAGTGTAATAAAAGTTGCTCAAGCTCTGTTACTTTTTGCTTGTTTTTGTACACAAATTGTACATCTCCTGGGATTTGAGCCACTCTCTTGTGGTAAACTGTTGCCATCTCAGCCCAGGGACTTCCGCAGTCTCTGTGTGTAAATGACCACACTGGAGCATGCTGAATAATTTTGCTAGTGGTCAGTGTAACTCTTGGGTTTCATATACTGAGAGCATTTAAATCAATCAGGACATAGACCCTGAGCAGAACTGTGAGACCCCAAAAGTATATCTATGTAAGCTCATATACGTATATATCTTAAACTAATTGTGTGACAGGCAGCTCAAGGTCAAGGAGCATCTGTTGCTCTCTCCCAAACATAAGAATGTGGAGCGTGGCACTAGTGGCTTCGTTCTTCAGCGTTCAAGCACGGGTTCTGGGTCTGTGCCAACAGCTCTCAGGAAGAGGTTGTTGACCCTCTGCAGTTAAAGGTGTCTCTGAGATTGGGCCTAATTCAAGTATTCTTGATTGTCACATGAAGCACCTTCCATGGCAACATTACCCAAATACACTTAGAAGTACTTCTTGATTTACAAGGATTAAGTAAGGCTTCCAAGAAGATCCTTTATATACTTACCTGGCAGGGGAGATACCATGATCAGGAAGGTGGTTTTCCCAGGGCGAGGCTCATCCATTGCACTGCAGCTGTGCTGACCCCTGCGATTTCCCCAAATGCGGGAAACTCGACTGCGAAATTTGTGGTAGTGGGGGACCGCGTGCGCACTCTCCCCTGTAAAAAAAAAAAAAAAAGATCCTTTATAGAAGGACAGGGGGGGTGAGGAGCCGGGCAAAGGGTACCGTGTGCAGGGGGAAAGATGGGAGTAGTTGTTTTTGCCTGAAAGTGGCAGATACTCAAGTTTGGCAGACTGGGGTAAAAGCAGAAGCCAGATTGAGGAACTGAGGGTAGGAAGTAAGTGATAGCTGAAGAAAGAGTTAAGATTCAATTTGATAACTTAACACTTTAAGCGCCGCATGCTTCTTCCAACAACCTGCCTCTCCGCCATCTGTAGTTCTTACCTTGAGGGTGGCACCTCTAACCTGAGGCAGAAACCCAGAGGTCTTCTGGCCCGCTCCTGCTCTTTCATCTCCCTCTCCGAGTCCTTGTCAGCCGTCACACAGAAGTAGGGCCTGGGTCTCAACAGGTCCACCCGTCTGTCATTGGAAGTGCTGTGAAGTATCCTGAGAGGCCCTCTCCCTCCACACCGGCCCCACAGCCCCAGAGCCATCTCTCTACAGGGTGAATATGATGCACTCACACCAGCTTAAGCCCCTCCTGTGGACCCTACCACCCACGAGTCCACTCTCCCAGCACGGCCTGGGAGGTGATCTGAGTCCTCACTGCCAACTTTGTATTCTCATCATCCGTTTGTGAAGTTAAACCCTGAACTTCTTGTTAGACCCAGAACAGGAAGTGGTGGGTGACCTTGACCTGGAGAGACTCCCTCCCCTCACAGGTCTTTTGTGTCACTCATCACAGTGTCATATAATTAGCCATTGACCTACTATCTCCCCAGCTTCACCAAGAACTCAAGAGGGACACGGGCCGTGCTTGACTCATCGCAAACCCAGAGCTAGCAGACCGTGAAAAATAAGCAGTGGTTGATCAAAAATAGAAAAGGACTTCTCACCGTATTTACAGTTTTCTTCAGAAATGTTATTTTCACATTCAAAATCATGAGCCTGGTGACCATTCCGGGGGCTCTGGTCATTAATTATACCTTCTGTCGTTGCAGCGTAATTGCCGGTTTCAGAAATGGCTTGTTACAGGATCATCTTTTTTGTGGCTTCCATGCAAAGGTCTCCAAATTTTCTTCTTGAATGAACCAAGATTGTGCATACGTAATTTCCAGAAAGGAGTTTGTTTATAGTGTTGTCACCATTGTGTGCTTCAGGCGGAAGTTCCTAGAAAAATCAGTGTTTTTTCACATGTATTAATCTCTTTTTGGTTTGTTTATGCCAGATGCTATTAACAGACACAAGAATGAAATATATATATGTGTATATGTCTTCCAGAGGAGGGAGGAACCACTCTGTCCCAAAGGAATCCCTCAGGCAGGTTTTCAGGAACTACGGAGCAATTTCCTTACCTGATATTGTATAAATCCTAAATATGCACACAACTGTGATGGCCAGGAGAATCCTGTTCCGTTTTGCAGTACTTAGAGTGTGGTGACTCTGAGAACAGAATTTGTTATAGGGTTTGTCACTGTTATTATGAAAAATGATAAGCCCATAATCGGTAAAGATCTTCAGGTTCCATTTTCCTGGTGGTTGAGGACAGTGGGTGCTCCTCAGGATTATGCTGTTAAACCTGGCAATGCTGCCAGAAACCATGTTTAACCAACACAGAGGTGTATCTTCTTGTCCCCTCCATAGGGACACTGCAAGAGCCTTTGATGGCGACCTCATATAATGGAAAGAAAATGGCTCTGGAGGGAGATGTGCCTGGATTCTCACTTGGCTCTGCCCCTTTCAGCCTCTGTGACCATGAGTCTTCACTTATCTCTCTGGGACCCATTTTTCTTCTCTGTCAAATAAGGAGGGAAAAACCTGCTCCAGAGGGTTGCTATGAGGCTCACACAGGACAGTGTCTGCAAGCCCCTTGCAGGGCGCTTTGCCACCTGGAGCTTCAGGTACATTTTTCTCCCTGGCCTTTCCACCGTGGAGGGATGTTTTCTTCCATGGAGATAAGCATCAGAAACGACCATGACATCAGAGCAGGTTGCCTTCAGAAAGTTCTCAACAGTCATCTCAGTTCAGGGTTTCTCTAAGACTTCTGTCTTTTTAGCCATTGCTCAAGTTCACTTGAAAGACAAAAGGTACCAAAAGCTTCGGGCTTGATCCTGAAGGAAACAATGCATCCTTTACGTCAGTTGCAGGCACCAGAGGAGCAGGTGCACCTCTCTGGAGTCAACCCGCCTCTTGCAGCTTGTGCTTGGAGAAAGTGCTTTGGGAAAACCAGGCTTGACAGTGTCTGATCTTTGGCGAAGCAGAAGTAGTGATCTCTTACAGGGTCACTTTGCTTTAGGCAGGTTCCTACATTCTTCCTATTCAGCAAGAATTCATCGAGCATTCCTCTTATGCCAAGTGTTACACCAGGTGCCAGGCATGTGAAGTTGGAGTCCTGAATTAGTTTCTAAATTTTTGTTGTGCCTGGAATTTTCCACCTCTCAGAAATTTTGTGGAGCTGGGGAATAGGTATACAAATCATCTTAAGCTCCTACTGTCACCCTCCAGACTCTTGAGATTTTAAAATACGAGTGGTGAGAATTTTGAGAACTGACCTCACTCCTTGCTCTGAGCTTGGCTCTGGGAACAGAGTTTTCTCACTGCTGTGTGTGTGTGTGTGTGTGTGTGTGTGTGAGTGTGTGAGAGAGAGAGTATGTTTATAGTGCTAGGAATTGAACCCAGGGCCTCGTGCATGCTAGGCCATACTCTACCACTGAGCTACATCTCTAGCCCTTTTGTTTTTTGGTTTTTTAATTTTATTTTGAGACATGGTCTTGCTAATTTGTGAGTCTGGCCATGGACTTGCAATCTTACTACCTCAGCCTCCCAAGTAGCTGGGATTACAGGTATGTGCCACTGTGCCTGACATCCAGAAATATCTTAAACAACAGTTCATGATTCTGAAAAAAGGAATGATCCAAGCACGGGGTCTCCCCTCACTGTCCTTTTCTCTCTGCCTGGAGAGAGGAGTGTGAATTGAAGTCCGATGAGGATTCTGTGTGTGTCTTTGAGCTTCAGGCCTGGTATTTAATGCCTGAAGGACGTTTGGCTTGTGAAGGACATAATGAAATTTGAAAACAAAGGAAAATCCTAGGAGGGCCACGAGAATGCCAAAGATAAGCTCTTAGTCATGTAGGTTTGGATGGCTTTAGCTTTTATAGGATAACTTGTAGAAAATTTTCCACTCTTACATTTAAAACTCTGAGAGACCTCTGGTGGCTGAAATAGTTATTCTTAAGACTCTTTTTTGTTCTGTATCTCAGTTCAGCTGGCCCTCAGTTTTTGTCTTGATTTTGGGTTCTCTGATACCTCAGAATGAGAGGCAACCCTGCTGTCCTTTGGGGTGTGTGTCCCTGCCTCTCAAACACTGATCTTACAGCTCTTCCCAGAACCAAATGCTCCCTTGAGGCTGAATTGTTCTGAGCCTGACCTGCTGGAAGCTTCCCTTCCTCTTTTCCTCTTTCCAGGGCAGCTTCTTTAGTTCTGACCCCATCCCACCAATCCCCCAAGTCCATCCTGTAAGTCCAGCTGTCCCTATGCTAAAAAGATATGCTCTCCAGGAATGTATGTTATTTGGCATCACAAAGTTGGCCTTTGACGATGAGCTAGGATTGTGATAGTGCAACAAGAATCTATTTTAATGCACTTGCTACCATATTGAAATTGTTTCCTTGGAAACAATCAGGCTAACTTTGTACCCATCAAGAGCAAGTACTAAATGGGATTTCTTGTATCACCTACTTTTCCTACTAGTGGCAATCACACACAGTGGGTAAACTGTGTATTGCTTGCTTTGACCGCTTACACTTAGCCCAGAATGGGTACTAAAGGTCCTTTGTAATTCTTGTTTTTTTCCATGCTTTTTCTTTTCTTTCCCCCTCCTTTCCTCTTCCTTCCCTCTCCTCTCCCTTCTCTCTTTTCTGACAAACTTGCTACATTGCCCAGGCTGGCTTTAACTCATGGGCTCAAGTGATCCTCCTGCCTCAGCCTTCCAAGTAGCTGGGACTACCAGTGATTATTTATTTTTCTTTTCTTTTCTCTCTTTTTGTTACTAAGGATTTAGCCCAAGGCACTTAACCACTGAGCTCTACGTCCTTAGGCCTTGTTTTGTTTTGTTTTTTAAACAGGGCCTCGCTAAATTGGCTGAGGCTGGCTTTGAACTTGTGACCTTCATGCCCGAGCCTTCCAAGCTGCTGAATTACTGGCATGTGCCACCATGCCTGGCCATGTGATTCTTAATTATAGATTCAGACCAGAAGAACTTAGCATTGCCTTTTGCAAATAAATAGCCCATTTCCACCTAGTCGGACTTATTTTGATTGGCTTACACCCTTCCCGAACCTCTGAGTCCCCAGCTCAGCCCTCACTCTCGGTCATTTTCCCACATTTTCCCAGTCTTACCTCATTCGTCTTTATCTTGGTCAATGTTTGAGGAACCATTTAATCGTTGTTTTCCTAAGCAAGTTTCTTTGAACGCACAGGATATGTCAGACACAGCAGACTAGTGCTGAAGGGCCCACATGGGCCAAGACACTGGCTGAGGTCCCCATCGTTTTATGACTGTCATTTGATGAAGGCACAGAGTTCCCTTCAGTGCTGCATGGGCCTCTGGCTGTCGTTACTGATTGTGCGGAGCCCCCTTTCCTTAAGTGAACCTTCATTAGTCTCATCTAACTCGTAAAACGCTGTGGGACGAATGAGCTCATTGAGGAGGGGAGTCTGATGTGCTGTTACTGACCCTGCCCCCTGGGGAGGCTACCCCAGAGCAGATGGCATGTGGGCCGCGTTCCCCACCAACGCAAGGAAAGTCTCCCTCCCCTGACCCAGGGGACTCCTGGCAGCCAGGCTTCAGTGTGGCCTACGCATGTGACGTTCTGGACCAACTCTGCCCCTGAAGAATGCTGCATAGGCTCTGCACGGGGTGGAATTTGGCAACTGTGTGCCAACCACAACAGTGTGACAGTTTTCCAGTTTGAAAATAGGAGCCCTCTCATCCTGTCGAAGTGACCAAGAGGGTGGTGAGTTCACACTTCCAGATGTGGTTGGCTTTCCCCAGAGGTGCCAGATGTGTTGGTCAGGTTAAGCCAAACCCAGGTGTTGACCTGGGTACCTGTTTCTTTTGGCAACAGCCTTCTGTTTTTGCTTCTGAGTCAGCAGGCCCAGGGTCTTAGAGGAGGACTACGGTTTGTGTTACTCAGCAGTGTTCAGGCTTCTTTGAAACTGGAAAGGTGAGCTAATTAAAGGACGGGGATTTTTCCATCTTCCCTCCCTCGCCTTGACCTCTCTGTGATGGATGGAGCGGGGCCAGCCCTCTCCCTGCCTCCCTCAGGTAGATTGCAGTAGCTGCACGTTTAACATGGAGCGCCTGGGGCCTGGGGGCCAGGGGCAAAACTGAGAGCGCAAAGTCACCCTTGAGAAGCTCTTTTGCCGCTGACAGTGGAATCCTAGCTTCTAGCCAGTGCTGTTATCTCCGAGTGTCATGTTGAGGTTTGAAAATGCTTGGCCTAAAACAACATCACCTTCCTGGTTTTGTGGTGGTCGTATTTCTCTGCTCAGGTACAGAGCACAAGGTGTGGGCCAGGTGCTGAGGGGCAATGGGGGAGGGGCCCGTGGGGACAGGCTGTCGGGAGCATCATCCCTTGGCCCTGTTTGGGTCAGTTGGTTGACAATAAGTCAACGACAGGAGCAGCTGGCCCTGGAACTAAGGATGCCTCGTTGTTTGCATCTCAGAAGAGCCTTGTGCTGCAGAAATCAGTACAATGTTCTAGAACCGTGGAGGGGGCCAAGCCTTTGGTTTCTGGCTGGGCGTGACCACATGCTGCCATCAGGGAAGAGAATCCCTAATCCTCTTTTGCTTGTGTTGCCATGAAGTCTTTGGGTTTCTTGAGGATTCATTAACGTGCCAAATCTAAAGTAACACCTAAGCTGTGGGGACCACACCCATGAAGTAGGGGAGAGAAACGGAGGGAGGAGGAGGGGAAAGTGGGGGTTCAATATTATAGAGTACAACTGCCTCCCATGAAAACCCAAGCGCACCCAGGCAGCCACTTAAATCCAGTAATTTCAATGTTTAAATTACACGTATGCGGTCATTTATACCTGTAACTTGAGGGAACTTATCTAGTAAATAAACTTGACTAACTTTCATTTTATTTTAGCTTCCACACATGAGAGAAAACATTTGCCCCTTAAGTCTCTGGGTTTGGCTTGTTTTACTCAGCATGATTTTTTTCCATTTCCATCCATTTACCTGCAAAACCCATGATATCATTCTTTCCTATAGCTGAGTGGAACTCCATTGTAATATATATACCACAGTTTTTGGATCCATTCATCCAGTGAAGGGCAACTAGGTTGTTTGCATAATTTCCCTATTGTAAATTGAGCTGCTATGAACATTGGTGCAGCTGTGTCTCTGCAATAAGCTGATTCTAGCTCTTCCGGGAAAATACCCGGGAGTGGGATGGCTGGGTTGAAGGGTGGTTCCAGCCCCATCTGAGGAGTCTCCATGCTGCTTTCCATAGTGGCTGCACCAGTTTGCAGTCCCACCAGCAGTGTGTTAGTGGTCCTTTCTCCTCACAGCCCCTCTGGCTTGTTATTGTTCGCATTCTTCATTTTTGCCACTCTGACTGGAGTGAGGTGGCATCTCAGCGCAGTTTTGATTTGCATTTCTCTGATTGCTAGTGATGTAGAACACTTTCTCATATATCTTTTGGCTTTTTTTTTTTTTATGAGAGAGAGGAACCGTGAATGAGAGAGAGAGAATCAATTTAGTTTTTTCACGTGGCCTTCGTTGCTCTGACACTTCGTTGTCTATGCGGTGCTGGGATTCGAACCTGTGTCCTCACACTTGCCAGACAAGCACCATAACCACTGAGCTACCACTCCAGCCCTTTTTGGCTTTTTGAACTTCCTCTGTTGAGAAGTTTCTGTTTAGTTCAGAAGCCCATTTATTGATTGGAGTGTTTGTTTTTTTGGTGTTAAGTTTTTTGAGTTCTTTATATAGTCTAGATATTAGCCCCCTGTCGGAGAGGTAGCAGGCCATGATTTTCTCCCATTCTGTAGGTTCGTTCTTGACACTCTTGACCAGTTCCTTAGCTGAGCACAAGTTTTTCAATTTAAGGACAGCCCACTCATTGATTCTTGGTTTTAATTCTTGTGCTACGGGAGTCTTGTTAAGGCAGAAGGAGCCTACGCCGGTATAGTGGAGTGTTGATTCTATTTTGTCTTCTAATAATTGTACGGTTGCTGGTTTTATTCCTAGTTCTTTGACCTATTTCAGTTTGATTTTGTGCAGGGTGAGAGATAAGGACCTAATTTCAGTTGTCTGCATTTGACTGTCCGGTTTGTCCGGCTGTCTTGTTGAACAGGCTGTCTTTCCTCCAAGCTATATTTTTGCCCCCTTTGTTGAGCATCGGATGGTTAGAGATTTGTGGGTTTGTCTCAGTGTCTTCTGTTCCATTGGTCTTCCTGCGGTTATGGTACCAATACCATGCTGTTTTTGTTACTACAGCTCTATAGTCTAATTTCAGGTCTGCCCTCTCCCTCTTCCGCTCCTGTCTGTTTAATATTGAGAAAGAGAAGAAGAACACTTCCATGGAGCTCATCACGCTCACAGGCAGCTCCTCTTTCCCTCATGTTCAAGCATGTTTTTCAGAACAGTTGTCTATAGTCCCTGGCATTTGCACTCGTACTTGGCCCTTAATCAGCCCCACTTGGATTCGGCGCTGTGGTCTTCCCAGGTCCCAGTGACCAGGTCTTGGTAAAGGAGACCTTGAGCCTTGGTCTTTCTTGACTTTGAGCTACAGTTGTCTCTGCCCACCACACCCTCCTTCTTGAAGCTTCTCTTCCCGCTGGTAGCTGCAGCTTCGTGGTCTCCTTTGCAGGATCCTTCTCCTCTAGCCAGCCACCCAGGGTGGGAGCTGGTCCTCGCCCCCTGCTCACCGTACTCTGGGGAATGCCCTCCGTGCCCAGACCTCCGGCTGCGGCTCACACCGGGTCCTGAGTCCCTGTGAGCCACCTGCAAGCCCCTGTCTCAGGATTCTCAAATTTAGATCACGTTTTTCCTTCTCACCACACTCTCTCCTGGTTTTTCATCTCTCTGTCTTTCACCCATCCATGCAAGCTAGAAAGCCGGAAATCAGCGTCCACCCTGCCTTTTCCTCAGCTCCTGCCCCATCGGCCGCCCGGGCTTCTCTGCCAGCCTTTGTTTGTTTCTTTGACAGTCACCATTTCTGCATCTGTGCTTGCACCATCGTAATTGGTGTCCTGTCCTTGCTGCTCCCAGCCAAGTGGCTGTTTCAAAACAAAAATCTGCTTAGCACCTTTTAAATGCTGTGAAGGGTTTGAAACGTGCAGGAGCTGGGCAGCGTGGAGAAATGGGCAGGTGAAGAGCTCAAGAGGCAGCCGGGTGCCGGGCCAGGGCTGCCGTGCACGTTGTGCACAGAGTGTAAATGGGGAAGTTGTGTTTCAGGAGCCATTGAAGGACTGTAGGCAAGAATGTTAGCCTGCAGGTTAGAAAGCGAGGCGGAGGAGCCATGGGGAAATGGACCTGGAATCAGAGCCCCATCTCCAGTGCCCTCCATCTTCCGCCATCTCAAGACCTGCACCTTGACCCAGGACCTGCCCCAGATCCCCACTTTCTCCCTACGCCAGGCAGTAATGTGTCAGCAGCCAGATGCGGGCAGCGGAGGAGCTGGAGTGTATCTAGGCCACGGCCCTCACCTAACAGATGAAAAGAGAGGCTGAGAGTGACATCAGGACCCCTGAAGAGAGCCAGACTTGTGGATAGGGCTGCTGCTCATTTTTACTGTGCTATATACCCTAAGTCACCTTAAGCATTTATCTTCTGTTGTTTTTATCTTTTTGTCATTTAATCCTGACTGGGCTGGACTAGAGAGGAGATACAACCTAGTGATAAGGAATTAGACTCCTGAGTCAAACAAGTGTCATTGCAATCCTAGCTCTACCACCTGTGTGCTGTGTGACTTTGGATACTTTACTGGGCCTCTCTGAGCCTCATTTTCCACATAACTGAAAATTAGGTAAGAATAGTACCTGCTACACAGGTTATTAGGAAGAACAAGATAATTTGAAGAAAGTGTTTAGAGAAACACCTGGCTATGTTTAGTTTTCCATCACTATGATAATATACCTGAGAATCAAGAGAAGGAAGGGTTTATTTTGGCTCTGCTTTGAGGGATTTCAGTGTGTGGCCAGTTGGTTCTGTCCTTTGGGGCCTGTGGTAAGGCAGCAGCATATCTTAGAGGGGAGCATGGGGGGAAGCTGCTCACTTCATGAGGGTTGAGAAGCATAGACGGAGAGGAGGGGCTGAGGTCCTAAGATGGCCTTCAAGGGCATAGGCCCAGTGACCTAACTTCCTTCCACTGTGCCCCCCACCCCGAGGGGGGACCAAGCCTTCAACACATGTGCCTTTTGGGGACATTCCAGATCCAAACTGTTGTTGCTATTCCATAATGTTTTACGACTAGGACGAGATTTGAATGGTTTGATGTCTAAGTGGAATTAGAGGCTCCTTCAGCAAAGGAGGCCGTACTTTTCTCTGTTGCATGTTTACAAAGCACTTCCCCCATGAGTGCTACCCCTGTTTACCAGTGAGGACAGGAAGTTGCTCCCAGAGCCAGCAAGCAGGTAGGTGAGATCGCAGGGCACCACCACTTAAAAACTACAGTGGTCTGCAGCCCCAGAGCCTCGGGACAGTGGTGGAGAGGGCGAGCTGAGCAGGGGGACTCTGCGGGAGGAACTGACGTTACCTGGCAAGTTCTGTCGGGGACGCCCCTTCAGCCAGATAATACTCAGAAAAAACCCTTGGTGAGAAGAATAAACTGTGAGAGCAATCTGGGGCCCCCAGTGTTCATTTAGGTGCTGCCCAGGTGCCTGGAGCCGACCAGCCCACGTCCTTTGGGACCTGGGAGTTTATCCTGTGCCCTGAGCATTTCAGGATCCCTCTTTTCTTTTTCTGGAAGCAAGGTCCGCAGTTGGAGGGAAAAGGTAAAACGGCAGGATGGGCACATTCCCACAGGGATCAGATTGGGTGACACTCAAGAATACCGGCAGCACAGGCCAGGCAGGGACACGTGAGGACACGGGAGGGGCTGTTATGTAACTGCAGCCTGCTTGTCGTGGAGAACCAGGAATAGCACAGCTCAGGAGGGATTTCCCCGTCCTGGTCAAAGCAGCAGACAGAGGCCATCTCCCAGGGAAGCCAAGAGAGCTGAGCCCACCCCCAGCTCCCTGCCCCTGCTGCCTCACGTGAGCAGCCAGGATGGCTAAGCTCTGCAGGGCTTTCCTTCCCTCAGGCACAGAAACAGGGACAGGGCATCTCAGGGTCCCTGACTTGAAGCACACAGGGCTGCTGATCTGGTTTCCTGCTCCTCTTACGACAGTTGTTGGAGAGTTCCAGAAGCTTGGCCCAGGGTCTCACCCAGAGGTGTCTAGAACATGTGAGACCTGACTCAGGCTGACAGGGAAATCACCCCAGTTGGGCCCAGGCCTGCAGCACACACCCCTTCTATTTCTTTAACCACTTCCTGTTTATGCACCCGCCTGTTTTGCGAAGAGGGAAAATGGGGATGAGGCAGAGCGCTGTTGGGGAGCGAGAAGGGGCCCTTGGGCCTGTAGGAGGGGGAAGAGTCACCCACGGGGATTCCGGGGAGGGGCAGAAACCCAGCCGAAGCAAGGGGAAGAGGAAGTGTGTGCACGCATGAGCCACTGACATTGCTGAGGGCATGGGAAAACGGGAGGCAGGACCAGGAAAGGAGAGGGACTCACCCTGCCTGTCTTGGGAACTGAGCTCACCCTCCCCTCCTCAGCCCTCCAGTCGGAATGGACTTCCCAGGGATGGAAGCTGCGCTGGGGCAGCCGGCCGACCACAGCGCATTCCAGAGCTAGAAGGGAACCGCTGCATGTGATCTGTGCCCCAGGGTCTGCTGTCCGCCTGGTTGTGACCCTTCTTCTCGAGAATGGGGGGAAGATACCAGCAGCTTGATTCCGCCCCCTCTCTGCTGGTCCTTCCTTCCTCCAGGCCCTCTGCCCTCCAGCTGGTCCTTGCAGGTCACCACAGCCACTTTGAGCCTCAGCAAACATGAAGTTGGGTGTGGGTGAGCTGGAGCAGCAGTTCCGTTCCTGGGTCTGGAGCTGAGGGCCAGGCTTGCCTTCCTTCCTGCTTCATTCTGAAGTGTATCCCACTGGGATATCCTGCGATGTATGGAGGAGGGACAGCAAGCAGGGAGCTCCTCCAGCGGGCTCTGGGTGCCTTTGCCCTGACAGCCTCCCATGCAGGCTCTGGGGGCAGCTCCATCAGACCCTCATGCTCTGAAGGAGGCCTTACAGAGAAATGCACGACCACAGCTTGTCCCCAAACTGGTGGTCCCTGAGAACATGGGGTGGTGGCCCTTCCACATCCCTGCCAGTGCCAGCTTACCCCTCAGAAGTACCTTCAGTCCTTTGTTTCTCCTCCTCTAGTCCCCTCCCCTTTTTTGAGGCAGTGCCATCCCACTGTAGGATCCTTGACAGTTCCTGTCACTGACCCCTGGTCTCCCCTACATTCCCCAAAGTGCTCCACACCTGCCACATGCACTTCCCCTCTGCCCTGAGTCCTGCCACGTGGGCACCATGCATTTCCCCATGGAGGGGGGTCTCTGCCTTCCATGAGTGCCTGGCTCTGAGATATTCACAGTGATTCCAGCTCCCGTTTCCTGGGCACCCATGTGCCTGCCAGAAGCCATGTCAGGGGTTTCACTTGCAACAGCACCTATATGTCTGGCGACATTGCTGCAAAGAAAGCATTATCTTCATTGACAAGGAGAGGGAACGGATCATCAGAGAGATGTGGGGGCTTGCCCAGGGTGACATGAATGGATGGAGGAGGATTTAACTTGGTTTCAGCCCACTCCCCTCAGTGCGACGCGAGCTGATCACCCCGTTAGCCTGAGCACCTCCCTCAGGGCCCCAGCATCTCTCTGGCACAGCCGCCTGCACCGCTGGTCCTTGCCTCTCTCCGGTTCCTCTCTGCTGCTGTCTCTTCCATCTGCCATTGCCTTCACCCCTTCATTTCGCCCCCAGGACTTCCTCTTGAATCTTTCTCTTCTGTCAGAAGAATGATCCAATATATCCTGTCTGCAAAATCCTGCACCTCCTGCTTGCCCATACCTTCCCTCCCTGACACTCCTCCCTGCAGCCTGGACGTTGCCCTTGGGCTTCACCAGCACCCCCTCACCAGTGTGGCAAGACCCGTAGCTGCTACAGGATTTGCCCTTCTTGACCTCTGCAAAGCATTAATGCCAGGCTTCCTCTTGCAGGCAGCTTTGGCTTCCAGGCTACTGGTTCCCCCTCCTCTGGCCCAGGCCTCCTCTGAATAGCTGGCATTCTGTTTTATAAAAGGAGGCAAAGAGGCTTGGCCCACTGCCCACACAAGCACTGCTTTGCTGATAGAAAGCTGCTGAATTCTGCAGAGCTGAAATTCTGTATAAATAGGCACATTTACAACTTCCTGTCCATTTAGCTATCAATCATTCTAACAAAGGTAGTCCTAATAATAACTTGCACGTGTAGCAATTCACAGCCTCCACAGTGATTTCACATGCCCTTCAATATCCCTGTGTATGTGTGCTGAAAATATTTGTATGTCTGCACGATATTAAATGAGCATCATTAAATTCAACCCACTACCCAGAGAGCATTAGAAATTGGCTTTGTTTTAAGAGTCTTAGGTCCTCTGGGTATTGTCAATCCCCATGATTGGTGATTGATAGGTTATTGATACTTGGAAGGGAGCCAAACGACCCTTGTCATTTTAGTGGCATGCGTTTCTTCTGGGGTGTTAGGCCAGGGCTAACCAGAAGATGTGGTAAATCTCTGAGCGTGCAAGGGCAAGGAAAAGGCAGTATCCAAGCTGTTTGGTTCAGGATAAAATGTGGCCGGACCTATCTAGTTTTTACTCTGTGTGTGTTACACTCTCTAGATGAGATTTGGAAGATTTGATGCCCAAACGGCAAGTGTTGGTCTTGCGTGCCGGCTCCCTAGCACTTGGAGTTACTGTGCTAGGGAAGATTCTGAGGCTGACCCCAGGCTCCCTGGAAAAGAACCCATTGTTAGATGACAGTGCCCGCTGCGAGTGTGAAGGACACAGTGGCGTGTTTCGCCCTGACTGCTGCAAGCTTTCCTTTCTTTTCCCTTTGGTGCTGGGGATGGAACCAGGGCCTCGAGCATGCTAGGCAAGCCCACTGCGGCTGAGCCACATCCCCGTACCCTAAGCTGTCTTCGAAAGGCCATGAGCTACCAAATTAGAGTTGTTCAGAGAGTCATTAAGATGGACAAGGATGAGGGCTAGAGCGGTGGCTCAGCAATTTTGGCGTTTGCCTGGCATGAGCGAGGACATGGGTTTGAACCCCAGCACCCCACGTACACAATGAAGTGTCACAGCAACGGAAGTCATGGGGAGAACTAATAAAATTGATTCTCTCTTTCTCTGTCTCTCTCACTGTCCCCTCTCTACCAAAACAAACAAACAAAAAAGATGGGCAAGGGTCCCACCTTGTGTAGACCTTGGGGGTTTTGCTCGCTGGTGCTTTGCTTCACAGTCATCAGGCTGTTTGTGCCATGTGCACCCCGCAGCCTCTCCATGCAGTCCTGCCCCATCCTCGCTGTACTCAGGTTGCAGGAAACGTTCAGGAACAGCTTTCCTGGTGGCTGCTGTTCCTCTCCAAGAACTGTGGTGACCTCCTGGGAATCACCAGATCCCACTCTCCCCTGCCCTTGGCTTCTAACTCCTTTCATCTTGAACCCTGATCTGGAGCACACTCATGTGACCTTGGGTGGGCTCTGAGTCCTCCAAGGTATCAGACTTGCCCATAACAGTCCTGCTTCTTTGATGCTCCACCATCGGGGTGGCAGGGGTGGTGGGGGTACAGAGTCCCAGGCACTCTGTGGGTGTGTGTCCCTCTACAGTGAGCAGACTTTCCTCATCTAGACAGCCAGTCCCCAGGGAGGCAGGTGTTCCCACACACACTACTGCACCCCAAATCCAAACCCTTCCGCAGTAATACCTACCTCCCCTCCACATCGTGACACTTGAGAATATTGTGTCCAGTTCTATTTGGATAATTGTATATTGATTCCAAAAACAAAGTTGGAGAGAAAACAATCACTACCATTTCTATGTTGCTTGTAAATATGGCCCTGAGTGCACTTTTACTTCTTCAAGTTTTGCTTTATGGGGTGATGCCATATAAGCCATTGGAGAGAGCCATGTTGCCATGTTTAAAACAGCCGGAAGTGGACTGATGACTGAAACTCACTTCAAAATCCATTAAAAAAAATAAACATGGACCGATCAGTGGACAGATGCGTGATAAGCAGTGTGTGCATGCCTGTGGGGGAGTCTGGGTGTGAGTACAGGGAAGTTCACCATAGGATCCTTTCCATTTTGCTGCAGGTTTGGACATTTCCATAGTGACATGTTGGCAGGGGGTGGTTGCCCCAGACAGTGAACTATTTTAATTTAAACCAGGCTCTTGGCCAGTGTGGTCCCAAGGCTGGAGAACAGGGGAGGTATGTGGATCGCATCCATTCCATCTGTGAGGACTTCCTGTGGGACTTTCTGCTGTCCAGGCCTCAAACTGGAGCCAGACACACTCTGGTGTTGTGAGGGCGGGGCAGTCCTCAGTCTCATGCCCAAGTCCATGACGTTGTGCCACCTGCTGCCCCTCCCTATCTGTAATCCTTGAGCAGCAGGGCACTGAGCCCTCCTGTGGCATCTGCCTCCCATACCAGCTCCCACGCAGCTCCAGCCGCATTCCTCAGCCACCTCCTGGCCTGGCTTCCCTCTCAGGCCCTCGCCATGTGCCTCAGCACTGCTGTGAACCGTGCTGGGGCTCAGGACTGCCTGGGAGAGTAGAGAGGCCATCCTACATGGGAGGGTTGGGAGGACAGGCCTCTCCAGATGGCCTCACTGTCCCCTGCAGCTTGTAGACACTGCAGAGTGCACAGAGCCAGGGGAAGCAGGGCCAGGAATTTAAGTGGCCAGTGAAGAGGATCTGGAGTCAGGTCGTGACCTATACTGCAGTTCACACTCGTTAGTGATCACGGGGTGGTGCTGGAGTCCAGTTCCAGGATGACTAGCCCAAATGTGAAGGCAGAATACAAGGACCCCCACCCCAGTGACTCCCCACCCTGCCCTGCCAGCTTACAGTGGGTGCTCAATAAATGTGAACTCTTAGTTTTATTCATGCCCGCTATCAGCCTTTGCAAAATGGCTTTAGGAAATAGAGTTCAAAGTAGATTTTTTAAAATCAAGACACATTTGTAGTATTGCATTCCATCTCTGATAGTGCTGAAAATTAAGAATCCACTGTCAGGCCCTGGGTCTCCTGGGAAGATGGCAGTCTCCGTGCTCTTCACTGTCCCACCTACACACTTCAGCAGACACTCACTCTCACACACAGTCTTCCAAGCTGCCGCGCCCTGCCCTTGACCTCTGCAGAACCCCAAGGTGATGCCTGCCCCTGTGGCTGAAGACAGGGCCGCCCCCTCCCCCTGGCAAGGGGGAGCCCACAGCCCGCAGTGGGAGCTGCCAGGGAGTTGAGGCCGTGGGCTCTGGGGCCAGCTCCCTGGGTTTGAGCCCTGGCCCTACCCCGCTGCCGTAAGACCTTCCACAGGCTTTGTCTTTTTGCGTCTATTCCATCAAATGAGGAGTAAAATCTGCCGCATTGTGAGAACTGGCAGAGTTTAAAACCTGGCACCCTGTTCCTCGACTCAGGACTGCTGCAGCCTCTGCTCCTCCCTCCTTTGGGGCTGTAGGTCACAAAGCCAGAGCAAGGCGTCAGCATCTCCCTAGGACTGAGGCAGGACAACTGAGAAGTTCTGGTTGTGGCTGTAATAAATTAGCACACATTGAGCGGCTTGAAGTAGCTCGGATTTATTTGCTCACAGACCTGGAGGGCAGAAGGCCACAATCGATTTCACTGGGCTGACCTTGAGGTGTCTGCGAGCCGTGCTCCCTCCCAAGGCGCAGGGGAGAATGCCTCTTTGTTTTTCTAGCTTCTAGAGCTGCATTCTTTGCGTTCCTTGGCTCATGACCTCCTGCTCCTTTGTCATCAAAGCCGTGGAGCATCTGGCTTCTGGTGTCTCACAGCCACCACCTTCTGTAGTCAGACCTCCCTTGCTCCCTCTCACAAGAACCTTGTGGCTGCATTTAAGGCCACCCTGACAAAGCAGAGGATTCCTCATCTCAAAATCCTTAATCTCATCTGCAAAATTTTGCCTTATAACATACACAGGTTCTAGAGTTGAAGATGTGGACGTATTTGGGTACCGTTACTCATACAACAACAGTCAGAAAGCTTTCCTGGGTCCTAGTCTTGTGGCATGACTTGGCCAAGTTCTAGACCAACTTGGAGCCCCAGCCCAGACCCACCAGCGCTGAGCCCTCTCTGGCTCTCACCCCAGATGGGCTCCAAGGGCAAAGTCGGTGCCTTGTTCTCTGTGATATCCCCTGCTGGCTCATGGTGGGTCCTGGGTGGTTATGTGTTCATGCATAAAGAAGGACAGCCCTGATGTGCCATATGTGCTCTTTCAGGCCATGGCGAGTGTCACTGTGGAGAATGCAAGTGCCATGCAGGTTACATCGGGGACAATTGTAACTGCTCAACAGACATCAGCACGTGTCGGGCCAAGGATGGGCAGATATGTAGTGACCGCGGGAACTGCATCTGTGGGCAGTGCCAGTGCACAGAGCCCGGAGCCTTTGGGGAGACCTGTGAGAAGTGTCCAACCTGCCCAGACGCTTGCAGCACCAAGAGGTAACAGCCTCAGCCCCCACATTCAGCCCAGTCCTCCAGGCTGGCCAGCTCCGCTCCCCGCTGCCAGCAAATCTCTAACAGTCACTGAAATAGTAGCTTTGAAATGCTGGTTCCATGTGTTTATTGTAAGGGGGAAAAAGCACAAAATTAAAACTGCTGTTCTGTTCCTAAGCAAGTTTAAAAATTATTAGATTACCAGGTTAAACAAAATTAATTAAACTGTTGGTACCCAATACAGTGCCTTCTTAGAGCCTTGAGTGCACTACTGTGTGTTTTCAAAAGGAAAAGTAGTGTGCATCTGTTTTCAAATGAATTTGATCCTCCCCATTAACATCTCCAAACACTGTTTCATAGAACACCCGTATGGGAACCGCTGCTTTAAACAAAACATAATCAGACGGTAAATGCAATAGAAAGGCACCCGACCTAGATAAGGCTTGCCAGAAGCAAGTGCAGTGGCTTTTGAATTTTCTGCTCCATTTATACTGATAATGGAGCCCCGGCTCTGGGCTCTGTGCTGCCACTGAATGCATAGATTGTCTAGATGTGGCTTTTGGTGGCCCGGTCCTGAGATCTCCCTATGGCACTGCCTTCACCCTGGCACAGTGTGAGGAGGTGGGGCATGGTGCTCCCTGGAAAGCAAGATGACTTTCACTGTTGGAACTTGCTGGTGAAACAGCTAAGAAACCAGACGGGAGGGAAGCAGGGCCACAGACAGATGATGGGCAGTAACGCGGGCAGCATTTCTCTTTGGCTGGGGAACACAACTGTCAGATCTCCCTTCCACATGTCTGGCCCAGGCTGATAATGAAGAGTTCATGTTCCCTGAACTCTGGCCTAGGTGGCTGCTGGTCATTCAGTCTGTTCAGAAATATTCTGGTGGCAGAGCCCTGGGTTGGACATTTGCCACAGATAACCCAAGTGTGGGTAATTGAAAGCTGGCTACTGATGGAGAGACAGCATAGACAGGGCCAGATTCTATTTTGTTTAATCGGAGGGGATGAGGTGCATAGGGGAGAGGGAAGACAGATATCCCTGAGACCAGCTGAGAGTGGGGAAACAACAGAGATTCAGGTGAAAACGTCCAGGAAGGAGATTGGCAAAGAGATGCCATTAGGATACAGCGCTATTCCTTCATCTTTGTCTTAGAACCACACTGACCCTCTTTCTCTTTCACATCCTAGTTGCAACTTTTTAAAAAAAATTTAAACAGGGCTGGAGTGGTGGCTCAGTGGTTATGGTGCTTGCCTGGCATATGTGAGGACACTGGTTCAAACCCCAGCACCACATACGCAACAAAATGTTAGAGCAGCAAAAGCCACATGAAAAACTAAATAAAATTGATTCTCTCTCTCTCTCTCTGTCTGTCTCTCTCTCTCATTCACTCACTGTCCCTCTTATCGTTAAAAAAAAAATTCTTTTTTTAAACAGTCCCTTTGACAGTGACTTGTATCAGGCCAGTTTTCTCCTTGCTGCTTTGCTGAGGGCCACCAGGTTTTGAATGTCCTACATCCTTTCTTACCTGGGGTTTCAGAGCAACTAGTCTCCACTTTCTAAAACTAACACAACACCCTTCCTGGTGGGTGAGCTATTCTAGGCCCCAGCTGATTTTAATGAACAGGCTCTGCATAAAGTCTCTCCTGCAGCTTATTTTTTTTAAAGGCCAGACTGACTTTAATGCATAACACAAGTTTCAGCCAGTATCCGGGCATAAGCTAACCTGATATGTCTGCTTGGATAATTAGGGGGTGCTTCCTGGGAGGGGCCTGGTTTAATGATAGCAGGACATCAGAGAGGTGCAGGAGATCCAGCCTGACCTGAAGCAGCCATCCTGTGTGCTGTGGGTGAGCCTAAGATGCTGGCTGTGGGCCAGCCAGGCCAACAGGAACGAACAGGTCTGGAGCCACCCTGCCTAGCCCCAGCCAAGCCCCCGCCACCTGCCCTCTGGGGCTCAGACTGTGAGGGGAAGTGCGAGCCTTAAGCGCGCATTCCCAAGTGACCAGTCCTAGCAGAGTGGGATTATGTTATGGCCAATTCCAAAATGATTAAATTCTCCAGCATATGAGTACTCTTGTAAGAAAGCCTTGTCCACTTTGTCTTCCCGATACACCCGTGCCCATTCCTTACTCATGTCCAGACAGTGGGGCAGGGGATGTCTGAGGAAGGACACCTGGTGTGCGGCCCACTTGCCCGCTGCTGCACATGGGCTGCATATGCCCTCTCTGTAAAGCAAGGGGACGTGTGAAATGACCTGCAGGCCCCCTTCCCATTCTCCTGCCCTACTTTGCAGCTCCCAGACTGGAAATGTCTAGTGACTGGCTTCTCTGTCCCTGGAATTAAAGAACAGATGATAACAAAGGCCAGTTTGCCACAGAGATCTCCAGACATATAGCTCCTGAGATCCCCACAGGTCTGGGGTGAGCAGGACAGCTGTCTCCATGTAGCTGGGGTGCAGTGAGGTCACCCCTCACTCTGGGGCCATGGAGCAGCTGCAGGGACACAGAGGTCTGAGCCCTAATCCAGCTTCCTAGGGCACTGTCCTGGGGCTCCCACCTTGCTTGAGGACCACCCAGCACCACTGCCTCACAAGGTTCTGAGTGACCCATTACCTGGGTGATTCGGCCTGACCCTCTCCCCAGAAGGAGTTTGCTTGTCCCCAGCCTTTGTGTGCTCTGCGCAGCCCCCCAGCCCACCCTAAGAGGCAAGGGCCCCCTCCCCTCCCACGAGGCATTACAGTCCTCAGCCAAAGCCTGACTCCCCGCCTGTGCTTTCAGAGGTCTGTTCTCCTTGATGTGACCTCAGATGGAGGGAGAATGTCTGAAACTGTTTCCACTATGTAAAATGTAATGGCAGCCACTTGATCTGGGGATATTGTAATTAAGCATTTTACACATTGTCTGATTTAAGCTGTCATCTGGAGTAGGAGGAAGGGACTCACAGGGCCTCTTTTTGGCTCCTTATCCATTTCTAGAGAAGGCCCCTGTTGTACAGTGTGGGTTCCCTGGGACCTGTATTAACTCTAGTGTAGACCAATTACCAGGTAAGTGGCCAGCAGGGCCCTTGGGGGACCCAGAAGGTGGGCTCCATCCAAGAAGGGGAAGTAACTAGAATGTAAAGGACTCTGGGACAATGGTTCTCAACCCCCTGTGTGCCAGAATCACCCAGGAAGCCCCAGCCTCAGAACTGTACCTTCTGTGTGTGCGGTGTGTGGGAGGGGGCAGAACCCTGCCAGATGATGGCAGGGGCATCAGTCACTGGCCATGGGGGTATGAGGACCCCTCCAGAGGGCCAGGAATAGAAAGCTCTTGGTTGAGCCATCTCCTCAGCAAGGTGTTCAGGTTAGCACAGTACAGGTGGAGTTAGCTCCTGTCATCAGAATTCCATTACTGGCAAGGTGATGCGGAGACCAGACAACTATAAGCTGCCACAGGTCAATCCATGGACCTTGGGGCTTCCCACTAACAGCATCGAGAAGGCAGAGCAGAGCATCCCTGAAGCCAAACCTCTGAAATTGGGACCAGCTAAGCCTTCAGGCCCTGTGTTGCCAGGAGCTTGGTCATGCCGAGGGGGCTGGTACACAGCATCTAACAGCCATGTTTATTTCCGCTTTTCCAAAGAGATTGTGTTGAGTGCTTGCTGCTCCACTCGGGAAAGCCTGACAACCAGACCTGCCACCACCTGTGCAAGGATGAGGTGGTTACCTGGGTGGACACCATCGGTGAGTGTCATGAGGCGGGGCAGTGGCCACTGTGCATCTCAGCAGCCCCCTGGGGTTTCCTGCTCCTTGAAGAGGAGGTGGGTTTAGCCTGGAGTTAGGAAGCCAGCCTAGACTTGGCTTGTTAGGACTTCTGGCTCCACAGGGGATATGGTGCTGAGCCCCCCATGCCTGGAAAATGGTAAAGTGCATTGAGGAACAGTTTGGCAACTCCCCCAAAAGTTCAGCATGGAGTCACCACACAGCCCAGAATTCTACTCTCAGGTCTATACCCAAGAGTCTAAATGTCTAAAAAAACACCTGTACACAAATGTTCAGAGCAGCATGACTGTCAATAGTCAACCCAAATGTCCATCAGTTGATGAGTGGCAAACAAAATGTGCTCTGTCCATGCTGTGGAAGCACATTAGCCACAAAAGGAAGTTAAGAACTTACACATGTGACAATGCGGATGAGCCTGGAAAGCATCGTCCAGGAATCCCAACAGAAGAAAACATTCTAGAATTCTATTTCTACGAAATGTCCCAAACAGGCACAGTGGAGATTAGTGGTGGCCAGGGACTGTTCTGAGAAATTGGCAGTGACTGCTAACATGTACAGATTTCTTTTGGGGATGATGGAAATGTTCTGGAATTAGCGGGAATGGTTATAAACACAGCTGTTTGACTAAAACGGACCATATATTTTTAAATGGTTAAAATGGAGTGGGGAGAAGGACTACACACCTGGAAAAGGAATGTGCACCTCAGGTGCCCCTTGCTCCCGGCTTGCCCTCTGCCTTGACTCTAGCTTCTGCACACCGAGGTCCTGGCTCTTGTCTGTCTTGGTCCTTGCTTACCTCTTGTAGGCTTCCTCGTTCCCTCCTCCCTGGTTTTGACTGACTGCTTGGCTTCAGAGAATGTCAAGTTGTGTATTCATTCCACATGATCTGTTGAGCACCTACTATGTGCCAGGTGCTCTGCTGTGCCTGAGGAGATAGCAGGGAGCTGCTCATCATGGCCCTTCAGATGCCATCTTCCTGCCCCTGCTCTGACTTGCCACCTGGGGCCTGGCGTATGTCAAGTTTTGCCTGCAGACCTGGGGCCAGCTATCCTCAAACCAGAAACAAGTGGTCAGGAAAGAAGAAAAGTTGCCTCCTAGTATCCCTCAAAATGATTCTCCTGGTCCATGCACAGTAGCTTCCTGATCTAGCTCTCTGAGGTGAATCAGAGAAAGTCCATGTTCCAACATCATTAACCCATTTCCTTCCTCAAGGCTTTTGAAATAAACTCTCACCCTCACCATGCCCAGGCATTTGATGAGGGGCTGAGAGAAAAGTCCAGACCTTTATGTTTGATAACCACGCTGATGAATCTGCTTCCGCTTTAAAACTCCTTTGGTCGACCAGGTTCAAAAGGCATTTTAGGAGAGCATTTCATGTCAGAACAGTAACTTTGGTTGTTGTTCAGGACCAACCTGTCACTGCTGCCTAATTTCCTTTCTCTTCATTTCCTTGTTCACCCTTTTTCTCCAATTCCTTTCCCTCCTAAAGATCAGTCTTGCAGCTGGGCACATATAGGTATGAGTACAAGTCCCAAGGACTAAGGAAGTTGAGACAGGAGGATTACAAGTGTGAAGCCAATGTCAGCAACTTAGCAAGACCCTGTCTCAGAAAATACAGAGGGTTGGAGATGTGGCTCAGTGGCAGAGCTCTCGCCTAGCATTCATGAGGCCTTCAGTTCAATCTCCAGTACTAGGAGAAAATAAAATCAGTCTTGTGACCTCAGGGAAGCCGTGGGATACCAGGCCTAGACAGGGGACTATGACAGCTTCCCCCTCAGGTCAAGGGCAGCATGGAGCAGGAAGGAGCCGAGGCAGCTGAGGAAGGGGTTTGACACAGGCGTGAGGCTGGTGGGTAACCAGGGCAGAGCCAGGGGAGGCCCAGCCTGCAAAGCCAGCTCACTTTATCTTTGGGTATGGGCATCACTCTGGGGACCAGTTCTGCATTCAGATGTCCTCATCACCCCCAGGTTGGCTTGCTTTTATATTCAGGGAGGAGCTGCCTCTTGGCCTTGCAGACTGCTCTTGGCCACCAGTGGACTGGGGGTTTGGGGAGGGAGCAGTAGGGGAGGCATTTTCTTTTCTTCATCCCTCTAATTTCCATGGAATCCATCCCTACCCCCACCCATTGAAGGATGCTTTTATTTCACATCATCCCCAGCAAACACTTCAGAGGGTTGAAGACTCTCTGATATGAACCATGAGTCCCCACAGCTATAAACTCAACCCCAGGCTTTCAGTCTTGATGTGAGAAACCTGAACTCAAGTGGGAGCCCTACCATCCTCTGTGTCTCTGCACCCCGTCCGTCTCTGAGGTGTGTGATTCCCCACTCTGGCTGTCAGCAGGCTTAGGACATTCTTTTGGCTTCTCTTCTAGTCAAAGATGACCAGGAGGCTGTGCTTTGCTTCTATAAAACTGCCAAGGACTGTGTCATGATGTTCAGCTACACAGAGCTGCCCAGTGGGAGGTCCAACCTGACTGTCCTGAGGGAGCCAGGTAAGTGGAGCCTGTAGGAGCCGGGATTGCCCAGCCCCCAGATCTGGGGCTATCGCCCATTCTCTCTCTATTGTCCCCTCACCATCCCTCCCAAATGAGAGGATACAGTTCCCCATGAACATCAGGATCAAAGCCACTGTTACCTAACTCCTAGGGCTTGAAAGAAATGTGGGGTACAGCTGGGGGCCTGTGGTGAGGGCAGAGCTCTAGGGGTGTGGCCGGGGCAATGGCAGTTTCTGGAGGACAAGACCTGCCCCTTGGGAATGTCATCTTGGCAGAGTTTGCGCACACAGCCTGCACAGCTAACAGAGGGGGTGGCCCCTGCACTCCGTCAGGGCAAGGGCCTCCCTCGAGTGGGGGAGCATCCAGGTACACACAGCTCTGGGCAGCTGCTGCTGCTGCTTCTTAGCATGGATTCCAAGAAGGACAGGTAGAGCGCTGGGTACAGGGTTGCTGCTGGCTGCCATGCTCAGTGTCCTGAGCCACTTACTCCAGATCACATAGATTCCAAATCACAGACCCAGGGAAGTGCAGTCCCAGTCCAGGACGTGTGCCTCTAAGAACCAGGCTTTGTTTCCAAGAGTCATCTTTGTGGTTTGTTGAAAATATGCACATTTGCTCCAAGGGACTCCATCCACACCAAGGCCTTAGACATGTCAGCCAGTCCCCACCCTGGCCCCTGTGAAAGTGGTCCATGCCGTTTCTGCCCATGGACCCCCTGCCATCCAGTCCGTTCCTGAAACCACTGATATGGAAGTTGAGCCAGGGTCTAGCATCCTGCCTTGGAGAATGGGCCGGCAGGGGTGTGGGCGTGGCAGTGCAGCTGTGCACCAAGGCTCTCATCTAGAAGCTGCCATGGACTGGCCACGTGACTGTCACTGTCCCTCTTTGAATGGTTTACTCTCTGCACACTGGGGAAGCCTTCCCCTGCCATCACCACCACCACTCACACAGAGGCACCGAGGAATCTAAGAGAGGGCGGAGGAGAAGGCCTCTGGGAGAAGCACGTCTTTCACCTCAGACGTGCCTGAGGCTGGGGAAGGGAGGGACACAGGATGTTGTTGGCCTTGCCCACCGTGCTCCTGGTGTCTTTCAGAGTGTGGGACTGCCCCCAACGCCATGACCATTTTGCTGGCCGTGGTCGGCAGCATCCTCTTGATCGGGATTGCACTCCTGGCCATCTGGAAGCTGCTCGTCACCATCCATGACCGCAGAGAATTTGCGAAATTCCAGAGTGAACGCTCCAGGGCACGCTATGAGATGGTAAGCCCCGGCGGCCTGGGCTGCACGTGCTTCCAGCTGGCGCCACATTTGAGTTCAATCGTGTTAGCAGGGAAGGTCACCTGGCATCTTCAGCATTGAAAACAGACTCAACACCCACATGGCTGTGCCCAGTGCTGGACACTGAGCATGGCCTGACTGTAGCACAGAGGTCCCTGTGCAGAGCCCTGTCCAGGCCAGGCTGAGATAGCTCAGGAAGAATCCACACAGGCCTCGAGACAGTGGGCACACAGGAAAGCAGCTGTTAATGAAATTCATCTGAGTAATCCTTGCCTCTGCAGGTTCATGAAGGCCTGAGCACGCAGGACGCCCCCACTGAATCTCTGCAGTTAGTGTTGGTTAAAATTGGAAAGGGCTTTCAGAGACACTCTGACCCAATCCCTCATTTCAGAGATGAAGGGTAAAAGCTCAGAGAAGGCAAGGGACTGTCCCAGGGACACAAAGCTAATCAGAGACAGCCAGTCCTGGAGCACAGATGGTGTCCTCCCAGCTGTGTACTCTGCCTGCCACCTTCCTGGTGGCTGACCGAATGGAGAGGGGCATCTAGCCTGAGTCTGTCAGTTTTCATGGCAGAACTAACACGTGCGCTCTTACCTTCCTACCCGGCAGGCCTCAAATCCCCTCTACAGAAAGCCCATCTCCACACACACCGTGGATTTCACCTTCAACAAGTTCAACAAATCCTACAATGGCACAGTGGACTGACGGCTGCTCCTCCCAGGGGGTGAAGAGGGACTAACACAAAAGACTGCAATGCCTTGGACGGCTGCTCACCTGATCACGGCTCCCTAGATAGGTAAGCGCAGAGAAGCCCTACCGGTGAGCCTGGGCAAGGAGCCCACCGCCTGGCTGTGCCACCTGGCAGCTGTGCAGAGCCATGCGAGGCCACCTCCCTCCAGGCCTGGAAAAACACGGGGACTTGGCGCTCTTGGCTTTCCCTGCCATGTCCGGCATGTTTTCTCAATGAACTGCTGCGACAGCTGGGCTGCTTCTCCCTCCCTCGTGGGCCAGACCAGAAGGCTACTGGGAAGGGCCAGAGTATGCAAAACCAATATGCGGCCTGGCTTTATTCCTGTTGATCATTTTTATATGAAATAAAAAGAGTGTACATTTATGACGTAGTTCTGATGGCTGAGAATCGTCCACCTGGTGTCTGTTCCCTCAGATGGTGATGGGTTGTTGAGGTTCCTGTTGAAGGTACACAGCTTGTGAATGTCTGTTTTCTTCTCCTGTCCATGTTTGTGTAGTATTTTTATAATGAAAAAGAGGGTCTGAGATTGAAAGTAAAGATTGAAACCAAATGCGCTTGTGTTGGCCTGATACTCTCCAGTATGTGTGTTCCTTAATGAGTGGTCTTGAAGGTGCCCTAGTGATGCGGACCCAAGCCAGCCTAGTACTCCAGACAAGGCTCCTCCCACAGGGTGCCCAGAGGTGCTCAGGCAGCTGGGGTGGCTGGAGGGAGCCCTGGGCAGGTTCTTTTGGGCCCTCCCCAGTTTTGCTTAGAGTTGTAGGTATGCAAACCACCTGTTCTGTTCATTCTAAGGTGCTGAATCTGGAAATAGATGGTACAAATGACAAAAGGGTTAAACTGTGGCTTTCACCCAGTCACTTCTTACACATCATTGTCAATAGTACTTACCCCCATACTTCTGTGTTCGACCCAGGCCTGAAGCACAAAATTCATTTCAGGTTTATTTTCTGCAGAGTCATGAAGTCCCCCTGGGTTCCCATGTCAGAGATGGATGGGACCCCAGAGGTCATCTGACCCTATGTCCTTACAGAAGAGGAAGCTGATCTGCAGAGAAGGGAAGTGTCTTGCCCAAGTGTCCGACTAACTGATGACGATCTGTACTAAGACCCCAGGCTCAAGACCAACCAGGGTGCCAGCCTCCTTATACCTGCTCTTCCTTATGAAAATCTCTTTTAACTGGTCATTTTTGTTATCAGTGTCACTTCAAGGCTATCATGCCTTCATTCCAAATTGATCTGTTCTCAGTCATAGACTAAAGTCTCCTTAGTTCATTTTACCAATGCTAAGACAAATGCCTGCCAATTAACAGGGCTGATTACGTGGAGCAGAAAGAACAGATCGTTTTGTCAGGCATGGTGGTGCACACCTGTAATCCGAGCAGCTCAGGAGGCTGAGGCAGGAGGATTGACAGTTCAAAGCCAGCCTCAGCAACTTAGCAAGATCCTGTCTCAAAATAAAAAATTACTGGAGATGTGGCTCAGTGGTAAAGTGCCCATGGGTCCAATCTCTGGTACAAAAAGAAAAAGATTTTTTAATTGTACATTATAATTATAACTAAGTGGAGTTCATTATGACATTTGTATATGCCAATTTTCTTTCTTTCCTTTTTTTTTTTTTTTGTACCAGGGATTAAGCCCAGGGGCATTTAACGACTGTGCTACACCCCCAGCCCTTATTATTTTTGATGTTGAGACAGGGCCTTGCTAAGTTACTTAGGGCCTCGCTCACTTGCTGAAGCTGGCTTTGAACTCATGAGCCTCCTGCCTCAATCTCCCTAGCCACTGGGATGCCAGGCGTGTGCTACCTTGCTCAGTGCACATAACATAATTTGATCAATCTCATTCCCCAGTACCTTCCCTTTCCCTTCCCTTGTCTCTCCCTCATCCAATTGTTCTACTCTACCGATCTCCCTTCTGTCATTATTTATTTTAATTAGTGCATTATGATTAGCTAAGTGAGTTTCCCTGTGGTATGTTCATACATTGACATAACATAGTTTGGCAGATTTCATCCCCCAGTACTTCCCCATGCCCTCTCCTCCTCCCTACTCCAACCCTTCCCTCTCTTAGTTTTCCTTCTATTTTCATGAGATCCCTTTTTTTTTCAATTCCTTTATGTCTCCCCCACCACCCTACCCTGTCTCTCTTCCATATATGAAGGAAAATGTTTGACTTTCAGAGTCTGGTTTATTTCACTCAGCATGATGTTCTGTTCCTTTACCAACAAATGATATAATTTCTTCTTTATGACTGAGTAAAACTCCATTGTGTGTATATATCACATTTTCTTTATCCATCTATCGAGAGACATAATTTGACCATAATTTGGCCCTTGTGAATTGTGCTACTATAAACATTCAGATGCACTTATCACTATAGTATGCTGATCTAGTTCTTTTGGATGGCTGGGTCATATTGTAGTCCCATTCCTAGTCTTTTGGGTAAACTTCATACTGCTTTCCAAAATGCTTGTACGAATTGGCAATCCCACCAACAGCGCCTAAGTCTACCTTTTCCCCCACTTCCTTGCCAGAAATTACTGTTATTTGCATTTTATGGTTACCATTTTAATAGGAGTGAAACTAAATCTCAGTGTAGTTTTGATTTCCATTTCCCTGATTGCTCAAGATGTTGAATATTTTTATATAGTTGTTGGCCATTCATATTTCTTCTTTTGAGAAATGTCTGTTTTTTGGTTGCCCATTGATTGATTGGGTTATTTGTGGGCTGGGTTTTTTTTTTTTTCTTGGTGTTTTTTGAGTTCTTCACATATTCTGGATATTAATCTCCTGTTGGAAAATTAGCTGGCAAAGATTTTCTCCCATTCTGTAGGCGGTCTCTTCTCTTAAATATCTCCTCTGAAGTGCAGAAGCTTTTTAATTTGATGGCTGGCATCCCATTTATGGATTCCAAAAAGAATGGATTCTGAGCTTTCTTGCTCTTGATTAACTTGAGAAGGCTGCCTGAGGTTCTTTTTGGGATAGAGACAAATGCAAATAAAAATATACAACCGATAGATCAAACGGTGACTTTGGTACTTTTCCATTGGGAAAAATAGATGATCTTTTACACAAGTTGGGTGTCTCCCACTTAGTTGTGGGTTTCCTGGAGACACAGCATTAACTTGCGCAAAGTTCCATTTCTATGGGCAGCTTTGTGCATGAACAATGTTCTTGAACCACAGACAGACACTAAAGGATGGCCAGCTCCTGGTTTCCACCTGATATGGAAGTTTGGGGGTTTCATCCCCAACACCAGGAGGGAGGTATGAATCCCACCAGCCTCCCGTAGTGCCCTGCTGCCCCCTGCTGGAAGCTCTTGGCACAAGCTGAAGTCCTGACTTCTGAGATTCTGTGATTTGCTTACTTTGGAGGGAAGTGGCTGTGTGTGGTGCTGGGCCTGAACCCAGGGCTTTGCACATGCTAAGAAAGTGCTCTACCACTGAGCTATAGACCCAGCCCTCATTTTTAAGGTTGTAAAATGAGCTAACCGCAAAAGCCATCTATTCTGAATGACTCATTTTACAACCCAACCCTAGATCTATACTTTTATAATTTTAAAATATTTTTACAAAAATGGGCCAGGGATTCTTGTAATCCCAGGAACTCAGGAGGCTGAGGCAGGAGGATTGCAAATTCAAAGTCAGATCCAGTAACTTAGCAAAGCCCTAAGCAACTTAGTGACACCCTGTCTCAAAATTTAAAAAATAAAAGGGGATGTAGTTCAGTGGTAAAGCATCCCTGGGTTCAATCCCTAGTAACAAAATAAATAAAAAAGTATCTTTGGAAATTTTCTTTCTTTTGCAATTATTTGGCCAGTCTCTCTGTTGTAATAAAAGAGGTTGGAGCAGGAGAGTTGGGCTGCAGAGCTTTCTCCAGCCAGAGAGAGGCTGGCACTGCCCTTCATATCCATTCCTTGGATGTGGAGATGGAAGGGAGTCTTCTAATGCAGAAGAACCTGCCACTGTGCCATGTGACCCTGAAGGAACACTTGAGAGTCTCAGGAAAAAAATAAAATTTCTAATAGGTATCTGGAAAGATAAAAAGTGCTGCATTGTTGTTGTTGTTGGAGAGAAAGAACAGTTTTCCTTTGAAATCAATTTACATTGATCTTAATACATATTTCCAAAAAGAACTTAAGTTTTTTTAATTGATTTGAACAACTTACCTTTTTCTAATGACAAAATTCTAGATGGAAAACAAAAATCACAAAGTAAAAATCTTTTAGAATCACTCCTCTAAGAGGTAACTGCTTTTTTACTTTTGCTTATAATTTTGATCTTAAATTTCCCCCAAAGTCCCATGTGTTAAAGTCTTGGTCCCCAACTTGCCAATATTGGGAGGTGGAGGAAACTTTAAAAAGTGGAGCCTACACTGTCATGTCTTCCAGGCATTGTGGGATGTGCCCTTGCAGGGGTCCCAGCCCCTCCACTCTCTCATTGCCAGCCACCAGGTGAGCAGCTGTGCTCCTCCACACGCTCCTGCCATGACACACTGCCTCGCCACAGGCCTGAAGCAATGGGCCAATCGGTCACACCCTGAAACCTTCAAACCTGAGCCAAAATAAGCATTTCATCTTAGGGTATCTCAGGTATTTGTTAGAGCAACAGAAAGCTGAGTAATACAACCTTAAAAAAAAAAAAAAAAAGAGGGGCTGAGTGATGGCACAGTGTTTAGAGCACTTGCCTGGCATGTATGAGGACCCAGGTTCAAACCCCAGCACCACATATGTCAGAAAACAGACAAACAAAAAATAAAATTGATTCTCTTACTCTTTCTCCTTTTAAAGAAAAATAGGGTGGGGGAACTAAATTTTTTTTATCTGGTTTTTGGTTTTCCTTTATTTATTTGTGATGTGGTTATGGGTCTTGAACCCAGCACCTTGAGTGTGCCAGGCAAGCACGCTACCACCAAGCCACCTCTCCAGCCCCTAACACAACCTTTCTATATATGACTTTTTTTTTCTATACACATACATGTAATTTTAACCCAATTGGGATTATACTGTCACTATTTTTAAAAGGACAGGGGAAAAAAATAAAAGGACTGGAATCTCATTTTGCTTGGTTGACTAGTGCTTCATCAACCAAAGTACCCAATGGCACCTCTTCTGGAGAAGAAATGTGCTTTTTAAATTTGTTTAATTGGGATCCAAGTTCAAGGTGATTATTGTGAAACTTGGGGACGAACTTCAAGTGTGGTTGAGAGGGAGGCTATGGGATCACCCTTTTAACTGAGTAGCTGCTCTCCTTCTTGGAAGACTTCCAGTATGTGTGGTTCCTGCTTGCTTCTGAGGACAGCCTGGTTTTCTCCGCTGCTGTCCTCAAATTCACACATAAAGCTTTAATACTCAATGTGATGGTACTTTGAAGTAAGACCTTTAAAGAAGGAATTAAGGTTAAATAAGGCCATAAGATGGCACCCCAATGCAACACAACTGGTGTCTTTATAAGAAGAGGAGGAGACTCCAGAGAAGACTGAGGGGCCCTCAGGAGAATCCATACATGCTGACGGCTTGATCTTGGACTTCCAGACTCCTGAACGATAAGGAATAAATTCCTGTTGTTGAAATCACCAGTCCATGGTAGGTAATTTGGGCCACCTGAGCTGACAAAAACTAGGACAGCTGTGGTGGGACGTTGCGATGGCTGAGGGGGTAGGAGAGAAGAGGCTCAGGGCAGCAGCACCTGCAGGTGGGGAGAGCGTCAGGAAGAGGGAAGTGGTCTGAAGAGCCTGCGCCCTACTGCGCCTACGAGGGGGGTGCCTGTCACCCTGCAGGGGGATGTGCCCTGAGCTGCTCACCACCTGGACACCTGCAGCCAGTCGTAAGTACTCAGTGGTGTGTCACCCTGGCAGTGAGCAATTTGGGTCCCTCTGGGGAGTCTTAGCAGGCTGGCAGGAGCTTCCAGTGACAGTCTGCTTCTAGTCTCATTTTTTACTTTGCAAGTAATTTGTTCCTCTAGATGTTTATAAAATGTTTAGCCCTAAGGGCAACAGTTTCTAGAGATTTTGCCTAGGATATGCCTTTGTAACCTCTGCCTGGAACATAGTGGCCCTAATTAATCTTCAGACTCAAGGGTATTTTTTTTTTCAAACTGTGGGCATTATTTCTCTCAATTATTTCTATAATTATTTCTTCTCCCACAATGTCATTTTCTCCTCATAGTCTTGAGTCTAGCCTCTAAGCCTCTTATCTAATCTTTTATCATTTCTATTTCTTTATATCTTTAGTTCAAATTTTTATCTCTCGATCTTTCAGTTTACAAATGCAGTTCTCAGTATCATTATCCTCTTATTTTCAAAGCAAAAAAGAATTATTTTATCTGTCCAAACAAAACATTGTAATAGTGGGTTATTTTGTTATTTTGGCCTTTGCGGATGAAGTTACGGCTGCTTCCCCAGTTCACTTTCATCAGGAACCACCTGTCTGTCCACACATTCAGAAACGTTCCCTGGGCCCTGCCGCAGGGGCTGAGAGCCCAGCAATGAGCACAGCAGTGGTCCCTGTTCTGTCCCTGGGGGAGTTTACACAGGGAGCAGGTGTTTTCCTTTGTCTTCTCCTCCTTTGCTGCATTTCCTGTATACCGACAGGATCAGAGGTGGATCCTCATGTAGAGGCAAACTGCCATCTGTGGGCTGGCAGTGCCCTCACCACGACGTTGCCCAACCTCTGCAGATGCTGTCCTTAGGCTCAGCATTTCCAGAGGAGAAAGATGCATTTGGCTTTCTGAAGTCCATACATACTCCTCCCTGAGTCTCAAGCTCCCCACCATTGTTCCTCACCTGCTTCTAACTTGGAGGAGATAATGTCCTACACCTGTCCCCTTTGGCACTTGGCAGAGCCTGTGGTCAACAGTTCAGGCCTTGCCCACACATTGGTCCCAGCAGACATTTTCTCTACGAGAAGCAGGTGAAGGGGAGTTGATGCCTTTTCTCAGATAGGCTTTGGATAGTCCCTGTGCCTACTTTCTGGAGCTTTCCCTGTACAGCTGACTCATTAGCATGGGTGAGGGTGGAAGAGCTGGGCCGAGATGCTGTGTTGGCCAGACTGGCGGTGAGACTGAGCAGCCCCTGCGACTACTCCAGGTGTACACTGTTTTCCTAAACCAGAGGAGCAGGACCAGCCTCTTTCCTAGCTTTTGTGCTACGAAATGCCCTGAGTAGTTGAGTAGCAGAAGAGCCGGGGTAAGGTTTTCTACTGTTATGCTACTGCTATTCTGGGAACCTTGTAAGCACTGTTCCTGTTCTCCCTGCGAGGACCAGGGCTCAAGCTTTGTCAGCTGGGCTAAAATATCTAATGCTTCCAAAGCACTTCCATGCTGACAAACGGCACTTACAGAGCCCAACAGCCCAGGGTTTTGCCTGAATCAATTGGTGCTCCCATTTCATAAGCCCAGATTGTTGGGACTTTTGCTTAGAGGCCTGCAGATCACCTGGGGGAAGCCATTAGAAATGCAGATATCCTGCTGGGGAAGTGGCTCAAAATCACTTGGCTGCCAAGTGCATTGTCTGGGTTCAGTCCCCAGTGACACACACACACAAATGCAGATGACCAAGCTCCCACCCAAATCTGCTTAAGTAGACTGCCTAAGAGTACCAGTTACAGAAATCTGCTTTTGAGGGAAGGAGGAGGGGCCAGATGATTCTTTGAGCTCCTTTGATTTCCTTTCCAGTTAATTCTGGCAGGAGTTCTGGATAAGCTATAGTACCAGACATAGCACCAGCATTCAGGAAAAAGCAGGAGCCCCCAGTCCTGAAGGAAGAACAGGAGTACCTGAATCTCAGCAGGAAAAGGAGGAAGACTCCAAAGCCATCTCACTGCAGAGGGAAAATGTGAGTACCCAGTGCACCCTTCTCAAAGTCGCTTCCCAGCATCGCCTGGGAGCCTTAGAAATGCTTAAATTAAGCCCCACCCCAGGCAAGGCTGGCCTCTGCTGGAATAAGGCTCAGGTGACTGGGATGCAGGCTAACATAGGAGAGCCACTTGTTCTAAAGGATTCCAGTGTTTGGTCACCAGGACTTTGAAGATACCCGAGATTCCTGCAAGATTTTTATTAGAAAAGTCCTCTCTTCATGACTTTCGACTCTTCCAGATTATCCCCAAAGGCCATGCCCCTTCCTATGCCTTCTGGCCTTCTCTTTCCTTGATAATCTGTCCTCATTGAGGGAATTTCTCTGGAGATGCAGCACTGGAGACCTGGAGCTCAATCTACCGTGCAGCAGAAGCTCTTGAAGTGGGATCTTCTCGAGGGAACACAAGAAAAATCCAAGTTGATATCTAGCCTTTCCTCTGAGCCATTTGAGAAGAGTGGGCAGCTGACATGGTGGGGGATTGACAAGTATCCTCTGCCATCTGCACAGGTGAAATCCTGGTGGGAAGGAAGGGGAGTGGCACATGCTGTGGAATGACCTGGGATGGCCTTCAAATGCAGCCAGCCCCCAGCCTACTCAGCCAGGCCACACCCCCAGGAATATGCAGAGTGGGCCTATTTCAAAGTGGGCATCTGGGTCCATACCCTTCACTCTCTTCCTACCAAGATGCTTCTGAGAAGGAAGTATAAATATAGGTGAACCTGTGTCAGGATTTGAGACCGGAGAGAGACCATCAGTCATCCTGAAACACTGCGAGAACTAGTGTTAGGGACCAGAGTAAGAGGGGGATGCCTGGCTGGTTATGCCATACATGCAAAAGAGGGGCCTGTGAGGAAAGGAGGTAGATGTCCAAACCCACCATAGCAGAAAACTAAAAATGTTAATGACAGTTCTTGTGCTGAGTTTTCTGATTCATGGGTAGGCCTTGGATCTGGTCTGTGTGCTTGTTCTGGCCCCAAAAGACCAAGCTAATGTGGAGTTTCATTGTGATCACACTTTGGTTGATTCAGGAGGCTCCATAACCAATGAGCTAGTTAAGCTGTAAACAAGTGATCAATTAATAAAGCTGTAGCCATTTAAGTTGATTTCTATACCTTACTTCCATTTTCCTATAAATGCTGTCAGATCCTATTGTGGGTTGAAATTCTCAGAATCTGCTTGTGTTTTTCTCAGATAAATTCTACTTGCCATAATTGGTCTAAGGAATTTTCCCTTTTAAGAATTTCTGTGTAGGGGTTGGGGATTTAGCTCAGTGGCAGAGCGCTTGCCTAGCATGTACAAGGCCCCAAGTTTGGTCCTCAGCCCTGAAAAAAAAAAAAAAAAAAGAATTTGTGTAGTTGGCAGTATCTGAAGCAGAGAGCACCAGTGAGCTATTTTCTTGCTGCTATCTGGGGATCACGGTAAGTCCTCTTGGATTTTGAACTGTTGGTAACCACCTGATCTTACAGGAACATGAGGCAATCTGAGTTAGAAGAAAACCAGAACTAAGATCAGTAGGTAGGTAAGGTCACTGGAAAGAAGATGGAGAATCCTAAACTCATCTTAATCCAGAGTCTGTAACTCCACCTACTAGCTCATTTGATCATAGCCTATGCTGTGAGAGCATGCATAACTTTGGGGTTATACCCAGGATCAGTTTGTGCTATGAGAAGACATGTGACCTTTTGGACGTTTGTGATGGTAGGAAGGACCTAGACTCTTCACTTTTGCCTGCAAATGTCTGGTGGGTAGCTAAAAGCAGGATTAAAGACTTGGCATCTCTGCCTCCAATTTGCATGTCTCTTGATGTGAGTCACCTTGGAGTCCAACAACGGATTTGATGGATAAACGTAGTAAGTAAAAGGTAGTCCCCAGGCACAGCAACTTTGCCTCAGACAAGACTCACCTGGTCAGTCCTGAGATGATGATGGACAAACCACGCCTGGCCAAGATCACCTACCCACCCCCCCAAATACTGGGGATTGAACCCAGGCCCAACTTTTGTTTTCTAAGATGGAGTGGTCTTGAACTTAACATCCTCCTGCCACAGGCTCCTGAGTCACTGAGAAAACAGGTGTGAGCCACACCGTGCCCAGCTCATTCCTTTTTCTATAAACCTCAAAGTCATTGTCAGCCCTTTGAAGTCAGGGCTAAGGACACTGGTCCCCTTGTCTTCCGGGTGTAGCTATATTGATTAAAGTTCCCTTTTTTTTTTTTTTTTTAGAAAGAGGGGACCATGAGCGAGAAAGAGAGAGAGAGAGAGAAATCATGGCAGGCAAGCGCCATAACCATTGAGCCACGGCTCCAGCCCCCTTCATGCTTTTACCACTACCTTTTCTGTTTGGTTTTTGCGGCAAGTGACCTGACCTGAATCCCCAGAGTGAGGCCTCTGGCCTAGGACTCTTATACTAATGGCTGCTTGGGTCAGGCAGAAACTAAACTGGTTCCTGGGTCAGAAACTCTTCAATTTGTAACTCCAGCCAATTCATGTGTAAATGCTCCTAGAGCCTACACTTTTTAGAAATGGATGAACTTTAACTTGAATTTATGGTGACCACAGTGGGGGAGTTTTGGTTTAAATAAAACTGTTTTATTTGTAGGGTACCTTAAAAAAGGAAGGGCTAAAGACCTTACAGAACAGTGGGATATATTTTTTAATTAGCAAATAGAAGTCTCTAAATTGTTCTAAAAAAAAAAGTGGTTAGGTCAATGAGATCTGCTTCTCTACCTTTATGCCTTGGTTAAAATCTTAGAACAGCAAGACCTATCTTGGCAGCGTGGAGGAGGGTTTGTCTGCTCTAATGGTTAATGGGCCTGCCCTAAACTCGGTGATTTAGTGAAAGACAGGCTGACTTGGAAAGCTGCCTATCTTCAATTACTTAGCCCTGTCTTCACTTATGGAAACTTCCACCAGTGGAAGAAAGATCCATTTGTAAGGGTGCCTCCGCTTGCCCCTGGAGATCAAGTAGCTGGATGTTTTTACAGTGAAGAAGCAAACACTTGGGTCTGGCTGGCAAACTTCACCTTGGACTCTTGTATCTCAACTGGACTTTCTACTTCTATTTCCGTGTCTGGGCAGGTGTTCAGGCCTGAAATCTGATACTGTGCAAGTACTGCTCTAGATAAAGGACAGGGGTCCCTCGATATGGTCCCCTCGCTGAAATGAGTAAGTTGGAAGGAGTAAAGGTGAAGTAGGTAGCCTCAGTAAAGTTTTTGAAAGCTGAAGGACAGATGACTTGTCATAAGGCCTGGGTGGGGTAAGCTCCACTTGACTGTTAGAAGTGGGTCCCCAAAGAATGGGCAACAGCTGAGTCCCCTAGAGGACATATCTTTAAGAAAAGTGGTGGGGGCAGGGCTCAGAAAGCCTTGCATTCTGCTGTTCCTCGGGCCCTTCAAATTAATAATAAATTTAATAATAGTATATTTTGGGGTGGCTTTTCTTGAATTCCTTTAATGGCTAACTTTAATGAGCAATTCAAGCATAACTGGATAAATTAAATGAATGGAAATTTGTAAACGAACTTGTCAGTCTCAGGCTCTTCAACTTAAGGTCTTGGAGTAGTGTGGTCTGGATTACGTGATGGGCGCTTATGAAATGTCTGGATCATTTTTGAGGTTAAAATGCTGAAAGTTGCTCCTTAACCTTTCTGATTTTATATTGTGTTAGAGGACTCATCTGAAGACAGCATATACATGCTTTTGACTGGTGGAGACTTGATTGGGGAAGGCTATTAGAAACTGTCCTGAGAAAATGGGTGTTCCCACTTCATTGAGAAAATGTGGTGTTTCAGTTAACTGGAAAACACCGAGTAGTGAGATGTGTGGGACAATTCTGCTAGGGCCAGGGATATAATGACAAACGAAATAGTAGTTCCTTCCTTCATAAGTGTCACTGCAGAAACGTGCATGCACGTAGCACAAGTGAGAATATACAGAAAATTAGCCATGTGCCAAGTGCAATGAAGAAAACAAGGCCTGTCTGCTGCTACTGTTAGGATCTGCAACGAGGTGAAGGGCTTGACTGGACTCTGGAGTTACTGCTTCCATTTATCTACACAAGAGTGCTGAAGACCATAGTTAAACATTTGTTAGTGAATAAGTTCTGCTAGTTCTTGTAAAATGAAATGTGGTTTGGGGTGAAAAGATGTACTTGAGTCTGTTAACAAACATGACAAGGGCTATATATTGAGGGAGTTAAAATCATGAAATAGTGCTCATCTTCAAACTGCTGATAGAAAAGATCAAAACTGCTTACTTGTTGGTTGCTACTAGAAATTAGGCTTATCAGGAATGTGGTAAAAACTAGAAATGATTCCTTATGAGGAATACAAGATAAGCTTTTGATAAATGAAGTTATAAAGCATAAGCATATGAAATTAAATTTGTTTCCCTAAGTTAAAATGAGGCTTCCCAGAAAATTATCTTTTTCTTTTTTTTGGTGGGGATGGGCCTCTGGGTGGCACGCTCAGCCTCATTTGCTCCTAGTTGGCCCTAAAACTGTATCAGGTCTTTGGATTATTTAGGAAAACTGAGTTCTATTGAAGAGCTGAGATTTTTTTTCCTATAACTGTGTGGCTATTTGTGGTTTCATTTTCGAGTAGTGCACTTTGAATGAATTCAAGATTGATCCAAATCAATGCCTGTGGTGGCCTGTATAATGGACACTGCACTAGCATTGGAGAAACAATGGCATCTGAAAGGAAGCAAATTCAGCGCCCAGTGTAGATTCGCAGAAGTCCAGGACAGTTGCATGGTCTTTCCTTAGTGTTTAACACTTCATTATTGGAGGCAAAATGAATTGAATTATGGGAAAATGGTGGTGTTTGTTCTAAAACTGCTTCAATGACTTAAAGCCCAGAATCCTGGGAAGACTACCAAAACTTGGGATGGCGCATTTCCACTGACAGACTACCTGCATGTTCTTGCAATAGTCTATTTTCTCTGGCTGTACAGCATTCAAAGTAGGAATGCCATTGTTATAACAGTAGTTAAAAGGCTACCAGGAAACACTGTCTTCCTTATAGGGCATTCTACAGACAACAAAAATAAAAATTTACTGGGTAATTTATTAAACTGTTAAAGCAGGATTGTTATAAACACAATGGTTCTGATATTACTACCTCTATCACAGTCTTCTAGGAAATCTGACAGCATTTTGACATTGAAACTGGAAAGTCTGCTTTTGTCAATGACACTAATTTTTTTTTGGTTGCAGGTGGACAAAATACCTTTATTTTATATGGTGCTGAGGATCGAACACAGTACCTCACGTACGTATGCTAGGCAAGTGCTCTACCACTAAGCCACTGCCCCAGTCCCTGGCACTATAGTTTTAATGGATAAAGTAGTTACTGAAAAGTCTTTTAGTCTGACATGACTAAACACTGCAGGGCTTTAATGCATTGAGTTAAGGCATATTTTCGCCAGGTAAAGGAAGCTCTCATTAACTGATAACCAGGCCTTTCACAAATTTTTTTTGGGGGGTGGGGTGGGGCAGAGATTGGGGCACTAACCACTGAGAAATATCTCTAGTCCTTTTTAGTTTTTGAGATAGGGTCTTGCTAAGTTGCTGAGATTGGTTTTGAACTTGCAGTCCTCCTGCCTCAGCCTCTCATGATGCTAGGATCAGCTGGGATTACAGGTGTGCCACCATGCCCGGCTACCTTTCACAATCATTCATCTAGAAATGAAATCAATGACTGCTCTTGGAGGAGACATCAAATTTTTTTTGCTGCCCATACTGGTCAAGCAGTCTTAAAATTTAATGGGGCCCCTCCAGACTCCTGAAACTGTACAGCTGTTAGAGAATAAGGCAAAGTCGAGTAGGAAAGAAGTTCACCCAGAAGTAAATGATGCCTTACATGTGGACAACTGACCCCCAGACATCAGAAAGAGACTTGTCATGAGACTCTTACTCCTCTTAATTTCCCCTATGCCTACCTACTTGAGAGAAACACTTTTTAGTTTTTCATGCAGCCTTCATTGCTCCAAGACTCCTTTGTGTATGTGGTACTGGAGTTTGAACTCGTGCACTCGTGCATGCTGGGCAAGCGCTGTAACCACTGAGCCACCACTTCAGCCCCTAAAATGATCTCTCTTCAGTTAGAATATGAACGCAAAGAAATGGAGGTGAGGTACTAAGGCTAGAAACACAAGAGAGTAACTCGCTCAGTGAGAGCCTGAAAGGTGGAAACCTAAATTTTGTGGGAGGTCCTGGATTTAGAATGGACACTTGCACTGGGTGCAACAAACCGATATTGAATTTACCTGCAACAGTCGAGCTTTGGTGGTTGCAAGAGTCCTGTAATCAATCGGTCAATCTGTACAAGCTATAGCAATTAAGTTCTGTGCCTCAATTCCATTTTTCTGTAAATGCTGGTCAGATCAGCTGGTCAGATCATATTGTTGGTGTTCCCCAGAACCACTGCTGGTTCTAGGAGTTTTCATTTATGATTCTTTTTTTTTTTTTTTTGGCAGTATTCAGGATTGAACCCAGAACCTTACAGTAGGCAAGTACTCTACCACTGAGCTTTATCCCCAGCCCTGAGCTACATTATTTTGGGACAGGGTCTTGAACTTGTGATCCTATCTCCTGAATAACTGGGATTACAGGCATGCATCACCACATCCAGCTTTGCTCGAACATGTTCTAACTGGCCTAAGGAATTCTCTCAGTGCTAGAAAGGATGGTTTCCCTCTATTAATGACATCTCAGACTATTATGTCAGATCCTCGAGCCAACCCCAAATGACCTGGATAATGCTGTCTTTAAATAAATGAGACAGCACCTTACCCATCTGTGATCCAAATAAGGCAAGAAGAAGCTGCTGCTGAGTTCCACCCCCTGGTCTACAACTGTTACTAGAAGAAATGAACCAGAAACCCCTCTCCATTTATTTCAATAATAGTCAGATATTAAAAGCTCAGCTAGCCAGCTTTCCTGCCTTGCTCTTTGGAGCAGTTTTAGGAAGCAGCATCATTTGCATGGCTGTACCGTCACATTTAGGGAAGTGAATAGCTAATATTTAGATGTTATTTGGGCAGCACATTAGCATACTGGACATACAGTGTACTGGTTTGAGCATCTTACATCCTAGAATTTTGTCTCACTGCAATCAAATGAATAAAGTAACTGGGTGCGGTAGCACATGCCTATAATCCCATCTACTTAGGAGTAGGAGCTGAGGCAGGATAACTGCAAATTTGAGGCCAACCTCACAATTTGCAAGACCCTGTCTCAAAATGGGCTGGAGATGAAGCTCTTTAGTAGAGCACCCCTGGGTTCAACCCCCAGTACCAAGCGTGGGTGGTGGGAGTTGGGGGGGAGGCAGTCTAGCCCTGGCTAGAGAAGGGGTCTTCCACATTTGTGGCTGCCTAAACAAATACCAGTCTCAATACAATCACCAGTTAAGACAAATTTAGGGGCTGGAGCGGTAGCTCTGCGGTTACAGCGCTTAGCGAGTACATGGGTTCAAACCCTAGCACCCACATACACAACTAAGTGTCAGAGCAAGAAAAGCCATGTGAAAAACTCCATAAAAATTGATTCTCTCTCTGTCACTGTCCTTCTCTCTTAAAAAAAATTTAAAAAAAGGCAAGCTTAAGAGTGAATTTGTGGGGTTGGGGATTTAACTCAGAGGCAGAGCGCTTGCCTAGCAAGCTCAAGGCCCCCGAGTTTGGTCCTCAGCCCTGAAAAAAAAAAAAAAGTGAGCTTGTTATAATATCACTGCAATGATTACAAGCCATTATTTTTCCTAAACCTGTGTTAATTCCAGTGATCACTCCCACACAGGTCCCATGGAGAATTCAAGCAACAGGAAAGGCCATTTCATGCCAGTGACTTTCAGCAACCCACATATCTTCAACGCCTTCACATAAATGTATCTGAGGCATTTAAACAGAAAGTCTACTCAAGTAAGCTTCCCAGGCAGCTTTTCGGTACATCTCAGCTGCTTCCAGGCGATTAGCTGCTGAAAGAATGCCCCGGCCTACAATGATGACATCAGAACCACGTTTACCAATAACTTCTTGTGGACTGTTGTACTGTTGACCAAGATGATCCCCTGTAGAAAAACAAAAATTACTATTGAACAGCATACAAAAACCAGGAAACCCATCGCATGACTAATTTGAAATAGTATCTAACCAGTCTGAAATAAAAATGTGCTTTTCCATTTCCCTTCTGCATAGCTAGTGGGTACTGCAGGGGGTGAAAAGACTCATTGGATTGGCAAAAGCCCTCCATAGCAGAGAAAGATGCTGACCAACTCAGTAAGTCCACACCATATACAGTTTAACATGAAAACAGGCAACTCTCCTATGCTGCCAAGAAAGGTTCAATAACACAAAACACTTGGATTCACAATTGAAGATGGCCTCATGAGTCCTCTCAGAATCACTGTGTTGCACTGTTGGTAAAGTTCCCTAGGGTATATAACTTGACCACCTTTCACCCACCACCCTATCAAATGCTGCTTTGCTCTTATTACATTCTGGTGTTCTAGAAGCAGTCTGTTAAATGGCATATGATACTTCAAATATCCCTAAAAGCTTAGGTCCTAACTGCACTATTTAGTCAAAGATTTTCGGAGCTCTCAAATAACACTAGCTAACACTTCATATGGAATCTCAATGATGCCTCTCTACAATCTTAGGAAAGCAGTACTATTATTTCCATTTTACCAATCCAGAAAACAAGACTAGGGACTGGAGCATTAGCTCAGTGGTTATGGCGCTTGCCTGGTATGCACAAGGACACGGGTTTGAATCCTAGCACCACATACACACTAAACAAAACTGATTCTCTTTTTCTCTCTCTCTCAAAAAAAAAAAAGGGGGATGACAACACTAAAGTGAAGTGGCTTGCCAGTAATACATGTTAACTGTTAACAGAAAGGCTAGATCCTACATGTACAGCATAATTATGGAGTTTAAGAAACTACCAAGAACCCTAATGCAACTATGATGAAACCTCCAATGGTCCTCTAATCTATTAATTTGAATTCTCCCCAGCCTTAGTTTTTTTTCTGATTAATCTTTTGTAATATTTTGTTCAATGTAACTAAAGGCAGCTCCTTCCAGATTAATGGGTGTCCACTATTTCTAAATATTTAGGGTTTAAACTAAGGTTCACCGATCTCAACACTAACCCTTTCATCTGTATATAGCATACTGCCCATCCCTACAATAGCTGCATAGTGCTGGGGGAAATGCAATCCTCAGAAAGAACGCTCATCTGCAAAGAGTTTCTGGTGTAAAAGCATTCCAGAAATGCACTGCATGTACAAAAAAGGATATTCCCCATTTGAATGTATACTTTGTGCCTGTTGTTTACAAACACACATCCCAGTTGTAACTAGAAAAAACTATGCTATTGTAAAAGGACTGCAGTAACTCCAGGTGTGGAGATGTGAAAGGCCACACATATACACTACAACATCCAAACCCTCATGTGCAAGCATGAGTCCAACCAAATTTATGCCAGTTATGTAGCTCTCTCTAGAGGGAAGCTGGATAAGGGAAAGGATGATGTGAAGGAGTGGTGGTGATGAGTTAATGACTAGCAATGCAATCTATTTTTTAAAGGTATCTGTTGAACTTTTTGTTGATAAAAACAAAATAAAGGTTGTAAGGCTGATAGATTCCACTAAGGGTGTTTTCATTTTGTCTCTTTTGTAGTACTGGGGTCAAAACCAGGGATATTCTACCACCAAGCTACATTCCTAAACTTTTTCACTCTTGTTTTGAGCCAGGGTCTTGCTAAGTTGTACAGGATGGCCCTGAACTTGTAAACCTCCTGCCTCAACCTCTGGAATCAATGGCATTATAGACATGTGCCACTTCACCTAGCAGTTGTTTTCATTTTAGTCTTATAAACTGAAAACCCTAATGGTCATAGTTCAAATCTCCAACTTTTTAAGCCTAACCCATTAAAAGGAAAAGAGATGGAAGGTGGATGAATAAATTCCAGCAACTGTTTTTCATTTCTCCGTAATTCAAAACTGAAGGAAGGCCAGACACGGTGACACATGCCTGTGATCTCTGTGACTCAGGAGGCTGAGACAACAGGATCACAAGGTCAAGGCCAGCCTCAGCAACTTAGCAAGGCCCTTTCTCAAAAAATAAAAAGGACTGGGGATGTAGCTCAGTGGTAAAGCACCCTGGGTTAAATCCCCAGTACCTGCCCATCCCCTCACCCCAAAAGCAACAACAAAAAAACCTTAAGGAGCTTTAAGGGCAGTTAAATGTGTATATATCCCCACACACACACACACAAGCAATTTCAGTGCTGGGGATTGAACCCAGCGCCTCACACATGCTAGACACACACCCTACCATTGGATTACACCTAGAGTAGTCCTTTATTGAACAGAAGATTATCAATAGGAAGACGCATTGCTTTTCAGCCACAACAACTGCATTTTTCAGTCTGCTGAAAAGGGTCATGTTCAAATAAGTCTGGTAAACCTAACAGAACCCTAGCTTTCCACTCTGGCTATTAACAGACACTGCCACATCAAAAGCTGTGCAAAGTCCTCTAACAAAGAAACAAATGTTTAATTTTGTTTAGCCTTGGGCTTTCCAAACTTCCTTGAGTATAGAAAACCTTTTGGCAGCATATTCAGAAGATCAGTTGAATACTAAGCTGATGTATCAGTTTTCTGGATATTTACAAGTAACTTTCTAAATTTTTATCCTAAAATTAGACTGTAAATTGCTTTGCAAATATAGAATTGTATCATGATCCAAAGGGCTCTTTCATCATTGTTCTAGACTATGAAGGCTCCTCTGTAGCAACTTTATGACCGACAGTTTTATCTTGCCTGATATACATAAACCAGCATTTTGGAAAAGCCATGAGCAGTGAACAGACTTACCTCCTGCTTCTAATTGAACTCCTGGAGTCAAATGAAGAAATTCTGGTTTCATGCTTACTCGGGAGCCAGAAATAAAACCAATCACAAATTCACAATGCTCCTCAGCCATTCTAACCTAAATTGAATGTAAGAGTCATATTACAAGAAAACAGTTAATCACACAGAATGTTTCTATGAAAGTAAAAAACCTATATTAACTAGTTTGAAATTTTCCAAAGAATAGAGGAGGCCTGCACTTATTTCATGTTATTCATACATAAACTCATTCTATCTGAAACAGGTCATCTTATATATGAACCATGATCATGAGACCATTTGCTTCATTAAGTCCTTGAGGAGACCCTTTCCCTAACCCTTCCCCCAATTCACCATGGAAAACATCAAAAATCCTATATTGAGTGCATCCCAAATCAAGATGCTGCATACTTACATGTTATCTGGCTTTTTTTGGTGCTGGGGATTGAGGCCAGGGCCTTGCACATGCTAAGCACTTTACCACTGAGCTATATACCTCCCAACCCCTTAATTACTTTTCTATATTAATGCCTGATGGCCCAGCTACTTCCAAAAAGGAGCTGAGATACTTCCCATCATTTAACAAAACAGCTACATTTAAGAGCTAAAGAAATCTCTTACTTCCACCAAATTCCCTCTTCTTTTAGCATTTGCGATTCAATGGCTTCCCCTTTTCCATACATAGTACATGGCTTTCTGATTTGGCTCTTCCCTGAAGGCTCACATTGTTCCACTCTTGCCACCAGCTATTTTCACCAACAAACAAGTGATATTTCATCCTTGAGCCAGGTCTACACTCTTATAATGCCAGGATTAACGGTGACTCCTGATTCTTTTGCTACCTGAGAAATCAGACATTTTTGGTTCATTCATGGCTGGGCATAAAACCTACTCCCAGGGCCATATATGTTCTTAATAGCTCCATAGATTATCTTCAAAATATGGAAAATAAAAAATTCCATGGCAAATTTTAAATAGTATTCCTTAATGTATCATAAAAATGACTTATCCACAATTCTAGCTGACTATCCAACTACAAAACTTACTTAAGGAAAATGTGAAGAGAAACGTTTTCTTCTTTGCAGTGCTAGGGATCAAACTTAGGGCTCAGGGCATGCTTGTCAAGTACTCTATCACTGAGCTATGGCTCTAGCCCAAGAAGAAATTTTAAGCTGGCATGTAGGGGTTGGAGAGTAGGCATTAACATATATGGTGTTAGGCGAACATTTAATACTGGAGGAAACAATGCAGCTGTACTCCTTAGCTTTTCCCACACTGTACCAATCAATACCAAAAGATGAACAAGAGGAAGACACTTCCTGTGGGATGCTGTCATGAAAATGCTGCAGCTCTGTGGGACTTAGGAGATTGAGAAACTCTTTTCATCTTCACTTTCAACTCATGCAGAGATGAAAAAAGACAACTATCTTAAAGGCAGCTATAGTTAAGTAGATATTTGACTAGTATATTTTTATATTTTAATGTTTCTCTCAGTACAATTCAAAGGACACTTTCTTAAGGGTAAGTGTCCACTGCAAGATATAAAATGCTATTAACTATCAAGGAATTCTATCCAACTGGTGTTAAAATACTGTGACACTAACAGCATCCAAATTTGGGGGTGGGCAGGGGTTCCACAGATTCCAGATGAAGATATTTTCTAGCCCCATAGCATGCACTTTAATAGCTCTGGCCTTCTCTTGCCCCAGGATCCTATCACTTACCGCAGCTTTAGTGTAGTTCCCAGTGGCCAGGGAGCCGGCAGAGCTCATTTCTGCAACGAGCAGGCAACCCCGATGTAAAGGAAGACCTATTTCTTGCAAGCCTTTTACAACTCCTGAGCCTGGTACCACATGGGCATTTACTAGATCTGCCCAGGAAGCTATTTTAAAGACACCACCTAGGAAAAGGGAAAAACATTTGTCAAACAAGAACCTCTAATCTTCTGTTCAACCAATTAGTCAGTCATGAAATAAACTCCTACTAGCATGTTAATGAAAGAGTCAAACATATTAAGAATTTTATGATTATCAGCAGACTTGTGGTTCCATCTGTGAAAAATTTATCTGTCCACCTGGTAGGCAGGCAAGATATCACAGTAAGAAAAAATTCTGTACTTGGTTTATAAGGAACACTGGTAGGTTAATTTTTTGTGTTTTGGCTTTTTTTTTTTTTTTTTCAGCCTGAAGCTTGGGACCCCAATAAAGTTCATGCAATTAGAAAGGGACTCCAGTGAGGTCAAGGACAGTGACATACAGAAGTATCTCTTGAAGATGACAAATTTTCATACTGCAGGGATCTCTCAGCAACTTCACTATCTCAATGCCTTTACATGTTCCTTAATTCTCCTCAGCTATTCAAATTTCAGTAGGCAACTGTATACATTTTAAAAGCTGACAGGGGCTGGAGCGGTGGCTCGGTGATTATGGCGCTTGCCCAGCATGCACAAGTACATGGGTTCAAACCCCAGCACCCTTGTACACAACTAAGTGTCAGAACAATGAAAGCCATGTGAAAAACTCAATAAAAATTCTGTCTCTCTCACTGTCCTTCTCTCTTAAAAAAAAAAAAAAAAAAAACTGACAGTTACACATTCTGATTTTAAAAAGGATAAGCAAACCTGAAGAAAGGGTGTGCAACTCTTCAGTCAATATGATAAACACACTAAGCAATGCGATAAAGGTAGGACATCATCTCCACATGAAGACTGTCACAAACCTATTCTGAAGTATAACCTGGGAAAATGCATGCTTTACTTTATGCATTAGACATATACAGTCTGATCACGTCTTTGTAAAACCAGATGCATGCACAGAACAGGTAATAGAATGCAAGCATTTTTTTCCAATCAACGCATGCACTACTGAGTCTTATTTGACATGTAAATACTTTAAAATAAAAAAGGATGTATATTAACAGATGTACAGCTTTTTCTGCTAAAAATCTTACCATTTTATACTGCTTTTTCACTGTTCCTTGTATCTACAACTTTTTGCCAAGACCAACATGTCATTTTTGTCTGTCTAGAACCCACGCATCCTTATTTTGACATTAGCACTCCCTGCAGGGTTCTCAGCTCACAATGTTAAAAGTGTTAACCACCTAGCATTCACAGGAATAGACAAACGAAGGTATTCTATACTCTAGGTCAGAGTGATTGGTTTAGAGTGGGCAGTTGGATTTTGCTCACCTGAGAAAGAAGTCAACAGAGAAGAAAGCAGAGCTGACAGATGGAGAAAACAATTTCAGAAGACATCACCTGAGCTCCCGGATCCAACCACACTTGACAGCCTGTTCTATCATTAGACTTTCAGCGATGTGAGTCAATACATTTCCTTTGTTCCTTTAGCCAGTTTAGGCTGAATGTGTGATTCTTGCAGATTCCTGAATAACACTTACCTTCATACTGCTTTTTTACTGTGTTTCCTATATCTGCAAATTTCCGGTCTTCAAATATTAAGAACTCGTGGTGTTTTGCCAGAGTGGTCAACTCCTTCATCACATCCAAAGTAAAATCACTCAAAATATCAACATGAGTCTTGAGCATGCAGATGCTGGGTCCTAAGGCATCTGCCAGCTCCAACAGTTCTCTGGCCTCTGAAACATCAGCAGACAGACACAGATTGGTCTCCTTCTTCTGCATAAGCCTGAAAAGCTTTGATGCAACAGGGTGGACCATGGGCAGCTCTGCACGCACACCAAAGCTGAGTTCTTTGGGTTCATTTTTCACAGAAAGGAGGGAACCATTAGGAGAAGCTGCCACAAAAACATTCTCTTGAATGAATCTCTTTACTCTCCCAACCATCTCGGCATCAATTTTTTTCTGCTGCTCAAGAATCTCCAGCATTTTGGACAATGTACACACTGAGTGCAGACGGATTCCATGTTCCTGCAACTTGTCCTTGCCTCCCTGCTCCCGGTCCAACAGCACTATAGCATCTGTGACCTTCAGACCTTCCTTCTGAAGAACCTCAACAGTTTCCAAAACGCTAGATCCACTGGTGACAACATCTTCAATGATCAGACAGGTTTCTCCTGGATTAACAGCTCCCTCTACAAGACGTTTAGTACCTAGAAAAGAAAACATTCCACTTTTAGAAAGATGTATTTCAGCCAACTCAAGATGTGTCTTATGGTATAAATCTGGTATGTACTTATAAAGGGGTGGATGTTCTAAATCTTATTTTCTGATCAGCTACTTTATTTCTGATGACTTTTCATTGTGTCATGATGACTGCTTTGTTCGGCATCTCTCTGTATCCCAAAACTGTCAGCTACAGAATGTGTTTATAGTAAAACTAGCAAAGTATTTTGCAATGTAAACACTATTTAATGTGTTTTATGATCAGATTTTCAAATACTGAGCTTCCTAAAGCAAGGTCACCTAAATTAAGCACTTATAAAACACAACAATCCAGTATCACCAATGAAATCATTCTTTTTTCTATTGACAAACTATTACAGGTTCATTAATCAAAACCAACCAAACAATTGGCCTTCCCCCGCCCCTTGCAATGCTGGGGATTGAACCCAGGGGCATACTACCACTGAGATTCATCCATAGCCCTTTTTATTTTTTGAGACAGGGTCTAGATAGTATTGTAAGGTGAAGGCCAACCCCAGACCCTGTCTCAAAAAAAAAAGGCTGAGGATGTGGCTAGGTTGTTAAGCGGTTAAGCACCCTGCGTTCAATCCCTGGTACAAAAACCAAAACCAAACAAACAAACAAACCCAACAACAAAAAACATTTTCTGAATAACATGAAATCAATTCAAACATTTTTAAATTGAAAATTTCAAGTTTTAGAAAACCTACTTGATAACTTATTGCCACAGTCCCACAAAAAGTATTTCCATAGAGGGTTAAGGTAGCTAAATATTCTGGGAAAGCACTTGCTTTCAGAACATTCCGCTGAGAGGGAAAGGCCAATACAAACGTCGGGATTTCATACATAGGATACCAAAAAAGCACTTTTTTCCATTACCTAATCAATAAACCAAAACCAAAACCAAACAACAAAAACACCAACAGCACTTCAGCCTCTGACTAAAGGAAAGGAACAAATTCCTCAAGCGATAACAATTTAAAGGCCTATGAAGAATAATCAATATGACTTTTAGTGCATGAAGAAAAAAAAAATTCAAACAGGTCACATATGCATCTACTTTAATTTTACCATAGTCCTTTGTTTCCTTTCTTCTAATAAGCATCGGAATTTGGTTGGTTGAACAGATAACTGTAGCCAGAGGTAAAGCTGTGTAAGGTACTCCACACACAGTGTCAAAACTGATCCCTGCATTTTGGGCAGTCTGGAATAAAATATCTGCAACCTGTAAGAAAATGAACACATAAAACTATGTTGTTGTTGTTGTTGTTATTATTATTATTATTATTTAAAGAGACAGGGACAGTGAGAGAGAGAACAACAGAATCAATTTTATTTAGTTTTCCATGTGGCTTTCATTGCTCTGACACTTCGTTGTATATGTGGTGCTGGGGTTGGAACCCAGGTTCTCGAGCACGCCAGGCAAGTGCTGTAACCACTGAGCCACTGCTCCAGCCCTATTATTACTATTTTAAATGGTATACAAGTCAGGTAACAACATAATATTAAAGACAAGGAACAAATGCCTTTTTACCAAATCCCCGGATAAATACATCTATCAGTTCATATGGATCCAAATGGATCATTCAAAACCTGACAAACAACTGGCTTTCTGAAGATATAAAACTCATAAAACATTCATTTAGACTCATTACTAAAATTTGAAATCCTGGTACAAACATGAACACAAGAATAAACCTACTGGACTCAGGATCTACTTTGAGGACAACATGAAATGTCCTGAGTAAGGTCATAATGTTGATCCCAAAGATAAGGATGATCCAGATTTCCCCTAGTACTCCATTATGCTTTGAGTATCTAAACCTATCACTTGCCAGTTGTATTTTCTGAAGGAAGTCTTCAAATAAGAAGTTTCAAGAAGATAGTGCCAATTGTGTGAAATATATTTTATAGTTTTTTCCACTTTAAATCACATTTTAATGTTAGAATGCATACTCCCATCCAATATTATCTCATTAAAAAAGAAAAGCAATTATTCAGTGTTTCATAAACTAGACTAGAGGTCTTTAAAATATCTTATACCTATACTTCTAAATATTTTAAAATTTATGAATACTTTTAAGGTGCAAAGGACGTGATTTCTAGCACGAAAATACTAATATATCTTAGAACTGTTGTATCACTGTTTTTAATGAACACACTTGGAATCAGAATGCTGTTAGTAATTTATTATCTACCAATTCCATTAAAACAAAACAGGGGGCTGGAGCAGTGGCTCAGTGGTTACAGCGCTTGCTTGGCATGTGCGAGTACATGAGTTCAAACCCCAGCACCACGTACACAAAACAGTCTTGGAGCAATGAAAGCCACATGAAAAAACTGAATAAATTTGATTCTCTCTTTCTCACTGTCCCTCTCTTTAAAAACAAAAACAGGACTGTGAGTTCAAGGCCCTGGTTTTGATTCCATCACCACAAAAAACAAACAAAAAAGCAAAAACACTACACTATGAAAGTTGGAAACTTTTTATATTTTTTCAAACTCACATTCTCACTGTTGTGTTCATATAATTTTACCTCAAAGCAACATATAGTTCTGCTTGTAAAGCTTTTACTGATCCTTTTATTACACTTCTCTAAACTGAAATGTAAGTAAATTGATATTTAAAATTGTGAATTAAAAGAATTTCCCATGATCACAAGTCTCTTAAGTATTAGAAGTTTGTCTACATTAACTATTGTGAGCAGATAATTAAAACAAGTTGCAAACTTTCATAGAAGCATAAAACCACTATTCTGGAAACACATTTCTTAGTGAGATAAATGATACCTTTCCCCTCCAATTAGTTTATGGACATTAATGTACACATAATGGCGAAATATATTACTTATTACTAGGAAATTAAAGAGGTTGGCATAAATTTTGTTGCTTTTTGGAGGTATAACACTGAGAACCCCTATTTACATAAATAAGAAGTTGTGAAAAGGAATTTTGTTATATAGCCAGTTCTCAATGTTTTGAACTCCCAACTACCAAGTCTCACATGTACACCCACACACACAATGATCTAGCATCAAATAATAATAATAATTCGTAATCATCTATCAACCCATGGCTTTATATAGTAAACCAAAAATTTCATTAGAAAACCCTTCACTTTCTGTATTGATGAGATACACTATAGCAAGATTCTGCATTTTATCAAGATTCTGGATGATGATAAGTTAGCAATCTAACCACCTGAACCAGTGCTTCAATGCTTCTTACCATAACCACATAAGTGGACGCCTAACAACATGAACCCTTGAATGCATGGAGAGAACTTAACAGAACTTGTACGGTAGCCACTGGCCACATAGGACTATTGCAGGTTTACAATTCTTAATGCTCATTATTCATACGTGCTTGGTAGCAACTCTTCTGGACAGTAGTCAGACCCTTCTCAAATTATGATCTGCAAACTCAGCAGGTAGCCGCTACAAATACTAAACCTCAAGGAACTGAAACTTAGAGCTACTGAACCTAATTCTGCATTTTAACGATATTCCCAGATGATTGATATATACTCAAAGTTTGAGAAGCACCATGCTAAAAACAGCTAACGTGTACAAAGTTTACCCTTATACTGACCCAAAAAGCCTACCTCCCTGATGGCTACCGTCTGGCCTTAATTCCTGGCCTCGTAATACATAACTGAATCCGCCCGTCTAAACAAGAGCCCTTCCAAATACGTGACCAGATACTAAATTCTCCGCCCACTTTCCTTTTCCTTTCTTTCAAGACCTTTCTGGGGGCTAATTACACAACTCTTTAGCGAACTGTGCCTCACGCTGCCCAAACTGGGTACCTCGATTCTTGCAAGCACGTGTCAAAGCCGGTCGGCCACCGACAGGCTACTTAATAAAGTCCGAAGGAGCCTCCGTTTTTCAAGCCGACTCCCCAGCGCGACAGTAGGACGGGCTTGCCAGCTGGACTCTTAGCTCCCACCCACGGCCCAACTCCAGTCACTCTCCTCCAGCTCCGGGGCCCTTTTCCCGCCACCCGGAGCTGTCCTTCCCCACGGGGCTGGCACCTGACTCAGAAGACGAGGTCGAGATACGATGCCCCGCAGATCTATGTAGACCGGGGAGGAAAGCCCGCTCTTCAGCACGAAGTTCCCAAATTTGAAAGCCTGCACGTCGTACAGACCGGTCACCAACGGCCCCAAGGCGGTGCCGGCGGCCGCCATGTTCCTGCGCTCGCAACTCTCTCAAAGCCGAGGCGCGGCTCGGGCTCCGGCGCCCCGGTGACGTCACCGGTAAGCCCCGCCTCTTCCGCCCCCTGTCCGGCCCGAACGTGGAGCGGAGTCGGCGAGCCTAACGCCTGGGGCCTCTTGCAACTGGTAGCCTCCGAGTGGCCTCGTGGGGACACAGTGACTCTAGGATCATGAAGCCCAGCCTCTCACAAGAGGGTGTATAGAACCTGTCCATTGTTTTTAATAGCTCAACGTCCCCTTGACTAGTTGTCTTAATTATCTCTGCTACTTAGCCTAGCCTGCCAGTTATTAGTCACGACTTCCCCCAGCCCCAAATGTCTCCAAGCCGAGTAGAAGTTCTCCAAGACACGGATCATTTTCTCTTATTAATGTCACAGCATCTGCCCTCGAGAGTTCCATAGCAATTTGCACATAGGAATATAAAATCCTTAGCAGATAGATAATTGTTCATTACCTCTTCTGCAGCCCTCAGCGAACTTGAGGAAGAGGCAGAGGAGGAGCTGTGTTGATTTCCTTTAGAGTCTCAAGTGGTGGCACTCAGAGATGAGGAAGGGAGGGAGAGCTAAGACAGGATGAGTTGACCGGTAGTAGGGTTATCAGGAGGAGAATACGGCTAGCCAATCTGAAAACCCAAGCATAATTCGGTTTACAAACAAATCCCATAGAGAAGCCCTCCATTAGGTGTAGAAGGCAATACTTTGTCCTAGTTTAAGGAAAATAATCCTTAAAACCATACGGCCTATGATCTTAATTCATCAAACTGACACTGATTTAAATTCTTTATTCTTTACGTCTGTTTGCTCTGAAGAGATTGTGCTGAAAAACCAAGGAAAAAAGCCCATTGGCGCACACTGTAATCCTGGAGATTCAGGAGGATGAGGCAGGAGGATTGCAAGTTTAAGGCCAGCCTCAGCAATTCAATGAGGCTCTAAGCAACTTAGGGGAGAGCCTGTCTCAAATAAACAAGCAAATACACAAAGGGCTGGTGATGTGGTTCAGTGGTAAAGCACCTCTGGGTTTAATCCCCAGTGCCAGTAAAGAAAGGAAGAAAGAACCCCCAAAGTCTGTGCTTTTGATAGTTGTTACCCATTACAGATAAGTGAAAGAAAAAAAACCTTGAGGAAACAGAAGCCAAATGTTAAAATATTTTTGTTGCTATTGACAAAGTAAGACTAATAAAAATCAAAATATTTCAATCTCTTCAACTCTGGCAAGCTGACAGAGTAGTATGGTTCAGCCTCATTTGCACCTGGTGGCACATACAGGCTTTCCAAGCCTCATCATGTCTGCATAGACTACACCCAGATTCCTGGAGTCTGCTCTAGGATGCATAAACATGTGAGATCCAGCCTATCCAGCCTACAAACTTTCAAAGCAACATAGAGCACCAAAATGATGTTAATAGCACACCTGAGGCTTCTTTAGCATTTTTGGATAGCAAAATTTCTTGGAATTTTCCCTAGTGCACAAAAAAATTGTCTTTCTAAAGGATGGTCAAAAAAATGTTATAATAACGATGTGATTTTTTAGCTTGTCAAAAACTTTCAAATGTTTGGGGAAAGAAAAAATTACTTTTCTTTGATCAGAGTTTTTTTTTTTAAGAGGGACAGTGAGAGAGAGAGAGAAACAATTTTTATTTAATTTTTCATGTGGCCTTCGTTGCTCTGAGACTTTGTTGTGTACGTGGTGCTGGGGTTCAAACTCGAGTACTCGCACATGCCAGGCAAGCGCCACAACCGCTGAGCCACCGCTCCAGCCCTGATCAGAGGTTTTAATTAGGAAAAAATAGACCACCAGAAATAGCATCTTTAATATAGTATATTTATAGGAATGCATAACATGTGAGATGTACATTTTAAGTTTCATCCATAACTTATAACATTTACTGTAGTAATAATAACAAGACAGCAGGTCATCACTTTACAACATTACACATGAGTGATTTTGACTTACAAATAAAATATTTACAACCTACCTTTACAAAACAACATTGTGTGCATACGAAATGAACAACTGCAGAAAATTTTAAAAATAATAAAACAACCAAAAACCCAGAAGATACACTTAAGGCAGACCAGCAAGACACTGAAATAATTAAGGCTGTGGAATTCTTCTGCACCTTGAAAATATAGAGCTATTTATCAATACTGTGGAGTGATTTAAAATCAATTGTTACAAGCCTGATGGAAGTATGTACTTATATGTATATGTGTAATGGTCTCTATGGGGAAACCTGTCCACTTATGGATAAGGCCAGAGAAGCCCACTGCAAATTTTCAAAAGATTTAGGGGAAAGGGGTCACTCAAAACCAAGAGATGCCCAAACCAACCAGTAAGAATTCAACTGTGAAGATACTTCTACTCCAGGTAAACATAATAAACTGAATGATGGCCCTACTATGTTTCACACTGTTACTTTGGCTTTGTGGACTTCAAAAGACAGCAAATGAATTCCCATATGAGTAGAATTTGTCTCCACCAATTAGCCCAAGTGGTTTTGAATGGCCCTAAATGGTTTTCCAATAGAAAAACTGACCCACCTGGGCTGTCTGCAAATGGATAGATTTCTGCATATGAGCAATAACATATACATAAGTATTATACACTATATACATGTACAGATGTACATATATCTATATTTTCCAACAGTTTGTACTTTAATCACTGTTCTCCGAATAGGATCTCATGCTCAAGAGTATGGTTAGCTTTTTCACAGTCTTCATATTTGTTATACCACTAGTTTTACTCATCTTCCCAATAGAGTAGGCTGAAATTTGGCAGAAAGAAAAGCACCAGGGTAAAACTTTTTTTTTTCAAAACCAGAGATAATAGATATGGCTTAAGTTAGTAAGAAAATGTGTATTTTGTTAATTTCAAATTCATAGCCACAGCCTTTGAAGTCACAGTATCAGTCTCCATAATACTCTAAAATGTGATTTCAGTTCTTGATGGAAGTCAGGTATTGATGGAACTCCTATGCTGGCTATCCCCCCGCTAGCCAATTCACTTGATTAAATTATACCTCAGGAATTGTCATTTCAAGAATTGCTATTTGCAGTTTTTCTACCACAAGTCCTGTTCTCAGCTAACCTCACTAGCTGAAATAAGATATCTGACTAAACCATTATCTTGATCATTTTAATAAAAACTAAAGCCAACAACATTTTAGAATTTCTCAAACAGGCTGACTAGAAAACACAATACCCTACAAGTATTAATTTCAGACTTTCTATAAATACCCCTTAAAGATTAAACCTTGTCTTAGTTTTTTTCTCTCCTCAAACCTCTCTATATATTGAAAATGAGGAAGAAATGCCTTTCATTAAAAATATGGCCTTACGATTTTTCTATATTCTACTATATCTGTATAGATTTTCCATGTGAATAATATTTCAAGTGAAAAACATCTAGTGCTATGGACAGATTTCAGCCCTTTTTAACCCGCTAGAATTAATGGAACATTTGAAAGCCTTACTGTTTTCAGAAAATAAATATTAATATAGTAGTTTCCTCATTTTTGATGGAGCACAGGTGAATTCTATCTTCCCTCAGCCTACCCTGGGTCTAATCATTCTTTCCCAAAAGATCCCTAGATTTTAAATAGCAAAGAAGTATCATGATGCAGTTTCACAAATAAAATCATTGAAACTTTATATGCTGTGATTGCCAAACCCAGACTCCACGGGGCTGCTACCGAAGAGAGAAAGGAATAAGGTCTACACTCCTCAAAACTCATCCAGTACAACTCATGGGCTGCCCAGAATAAAGACGTGGTAAATTTGCACTTTTGCCCTACTAAGAGACCCTTTCTGTTCAAAATATTTCCTCCTCTATCAAATGCAACGGACAAAGTTTTCGTTAATGCACAGAAATAACCAGCATTTCATTTATATCATATTTGTGCCCTCATATTCTCACAAAACTAAATTTCCATGCTCTTCCACATAGACAAGAAAAAAGTAATGACCAACTCACAGGAACTAAATCTTGGAGGCTCTGGGACAACAAATATACTACTCCCCAAAAGACCTGACCATCTGAAAAAATAGATCCAAAGCATTCCCTCCAAGTACCCACGGTCCAATTAACTTCTACACAGAAGCATTTAACTTGTCTCTTCTAATGCATTCTTCTGACACTAAAGAAATGACTTGAGTTATAGGGAAAATTTTATTCTCACTTCTGCCCTACCAGTGAGGAAAGTGACTGTTTTGGGTTCTTTTTCTCTCCATTTTTCCAAAGCATAAAGTTTGAGAAGAAAAGATAACAGAGGGCATTTTACTCTTCACGTCTGCCATAAGAAATACTGGAGGAAACTGGTTATGGACATAAGAATTCATCAGCTTTCCTAACTCCTTCCTGTAGACAAGCTCTTGAATGAACAAAATTATAGGGTAAGACCAAATCACATTTAGACAACAAGCACCTAGTACTTCAATTAAAAACAATTTACAGGATTTAATCTCACAAGTTTGTAAATGGTATCTAAAGACATGAATATTGAAAACCTGGAATGTTCAAAGTTACTATCAATAAAACTCTTAGCACTGGCAGTGTGTAGCACTTTTAAAAAAATCAAAGTATTTTATAGACGTCCCAACTATAGTATTTTCTCAACATTCATAAGAGATTAATGTCCTACCTTCCCCCCCCAACTCCCATCTTACCAATGGATACATTGGGGCAGAAAAAAACAGACTTTCTGTAAGAAAGGATGAATCTGGAATAGCTGAGGTTGAAACTCAAGAATTCCTGGTCCCATCCTGTATTCAGGTGTTTTCATACTTTAAAATAAAGAAAAAAAATCTGCAATATCAGTAAATCTAAATGCAATGAACTTCTTCATCTCCCATCCTCCCCTCTGAAAGGCACTACTATTTATAAAAGCTTTGTGAATCACAAAGCAGTGAAGCCAGCTTTCTCTTCTGCCTCCTTCACTCCCCCTTAGATTGTTTATGGCTGGGAGAGACCTGAAGGATACCTCTAACATTACATTTTTTTTTTCTTAAAAATTTTACCACATTCAGCTGTAAGTGGATAAAAATCTTTAATTTTAAACAAATTTAAAAGCCGTAGGAAATTATTATACTTCTTACAAGTGATCATGGGTTGTCCCTGATCTTTTCCTTCTTTCTGCATCCCACCCTTACAACATAAAAGAAGTTCTAAACCTTATGCAATGAATATAAGCCAAGAAGGACACCTGTGACTTTAACCAACGTTTGTTTTTCCCATTTCAGCTGGACGTTCACTTCTACTAAGCACTACCAGAATTATAGTAGAAGTGGAGTATTTTCTCTCCCCTCTTTTCTGCTACCAAGTGATCAAGCTCTCTGCTGAAATGGTGCAAAAGTGTGGTCCCTCATCTTTCCTGCACTGCCATGGTGCCCACCGAGAAACCTAAACTATTTCCCAGCCTCATCTTCTGGGTTATCTTATTTCTGGGTTGCTATAGAGAATTATTGAAACAAGACCATTATCTTATCTCCAATAAGAGGGACTAGGAGCTTTGCAGGGAGGAAGCCCCACTATTAATTTTTTTCAGTTATCAAACTATATAAAATATACCTCCTTTCTCTTACGGTCTCTGTTAAGTTTATTTGATTCTATTGATTGTACTTTGGCTCCAGTTAAGAAAATCACCCTACTTTTCATTTCTATGTCCTTCCTTTCTGGTCTTTCCCAATGTGTTCTTGGGGACAGATTCCATGCAGCCCACATCTGGATCATCCCAACTGAGATGTAAATGCAGATGAAAACTTTGGCTCTAACATTCTATCAACTGCCCACCAACCCTGCAACAGGATTTCAATATTGCCCTCCTGCCAGTCTGAGCACCTGGGTCCTAGGCTCTACCCCGACTCCAGCAGAAACTCAGCTTGTCCTAACAACTCTAAATGACTTGGCAAGAAGCCGTTCATTCAGGTCATCCACAGCGGAAAGAAGAGAACCTGCCACGCCCCATTTTATGGATATTTGGAATGCTCTGAGCCTGCGATTTTGACCATCATAATCCTTATGGACTGGACTTCTTCCCTCTTTTACTCTACAAACCACAATGAAGACATATTTACTAAAAAGGCTTTTAGTATACATATTTTGAACTTTAACAGATTGTATCACGTACCATTATGTTTGTGTATACATAACAGCTTAAATGAAGAGGGGTGAAGCTTGTCAACCCAGGGCCATTTGAAAACTAGGAAACAAGACAGTTGGAGTTGGTTTCCATATATTTGGTTAATCCCCCAAATACTAAGTGCTATCTAGCTTTATTGCTTGTACTTTCTACTAATTTTTAAATCTATAATCTTGGATGGTATGAGGTGGAGGGTGGATGAGTCAGCTGACTTTGAACTCAATGGAAAAGAATGATGAGTATTTTCAATTCTACATTTCCCCCGTGGGAATAAGTGTCTTTACATATTAAAGTTCAGGCTTAGTTTCCACCATTTCTTTCTCATTTAATTAGATTAGTAGTTCTAGTTATCCTTCATCAATACTCAGCTTGCACTTCTGTGCTGCATGAGTTTAATTTTCTCAATCCCTTTAATAGGAGAGAAGCAATGTCATTTAACCTTATTTGAACAAACACTTGAATTACATTTGTAGAATGCTATTTGCATAAAAGCAATTTTCAAAACACATTCTAGAAAACAAAGAGTGGATCATGTACAAACACAAGAAACAAAAACTCCACCTCCCCACCCAAAAAAGAAGAAGAAAGACACAAAGCAAAAACCATGAAATGCCCACGTTTGTTTTCCCATCAGAGGGAAAAAGGGCAATTAATAATCTTGTATGGAGAATATACACCAGAAAGCAGCATTGGCCTCAAAATACAATTAGTCCTTTTAGTCCAGAGAAATACTTGTGGCTAGGTGGTGATAGGTATTGCAATCTCAGTTAAAATTCAATGCTCTGTTTGGGTGATGTATCTGGTTTTGCTTCATGGCTTCATAAAGGACTTAGGACAAGGCCTTTAAAAGGCTTGTATGGCTGCCTGCTTTTGGTAAATACCCCTTAACTTCCAAAGGGGTTAGAAATAAAACAAGCCAACTTTCTGAAAACTGTAGTCTACAGCTGTAGAAGAAATCAGAAAGTATTGGTACTATATTCATCAGAACTGTAGGAAAGGTTTCTATTTGCCCTTTTGTATGAACCTATGATATTTGTTTACCTATTTCAAGCCAGGTGTAGACATAAAAATAATCCCACAACTCTTACTGGATTTGGGCTTGTTTCCTGCAGGCTTTCCTGCCAGGTGAACTCTGAGCCACCAGTAAATGCAGGGGTAGCATTTCCTATACAGAACCTATCTTAATTAAACAACCCATGACCGAGAGAAAAAAATCTTCTCATTCACAGATTGCAAAAGGGTAATATTGTTTTCTCTTAATGCACAGGTTCTGATAAAAGATTTCTATACAAGATTTATAAAATGCTCTAAAAAACTTGTCATCTATTTGTGCTTAGTCAAAACAATGTAATGCTTCGGTAAATAAATTACTGTCTTAACTGGAGCACTTAAAGTTACTTATGGTTAATTTCATATATAACTCTATATTATAAAACTCTGAAACCTGAATGGGATCTATTATACTGTATGTGTATATGCATCCTATTAAGAAACTATATCTAAGTCATCTAAACCAGAATAGTTGACGTATGTGACATCTGTTAATAGAATTTTTTTTGCCTTTAATACTCACCATAGTGAGCTTAAGGTTTACCCACTTAACCACTCATTTTGGAATGTACAATTAAAATTTTATAACTGCTTGCTATCCTTGCCCTTTCTTAATACTTTCTGAGACTCTTGGCATCTTTATTTTTTCTGGATGACCTTCTGGAAAGCCCCTGGATTTAGGGTGATTTTTACTGCTGCTCAGACCCTGAATAACTACTAACGAGGTTTAAGAGGACATCTCTCAATCCAGAGAACTGCGTGGAGTGAAATAACGAACAGAATTATTTACAGACACATTCAGTCTTGCTTTGGTTCACACTGCACTTCTATGTGAAACCTCAGGGGATGGGAGATGGCTATGTCCCTTGGTTCACCCGGTTGACAATGTAGCTCTTGACATTGGGAATAGGACGCACATCATTCTGGTGCTTGCGGCGTTCAATGAAGCACGCCAGGCGGGAGGTGTCCAGGGGGATCTTGGAGTAGCTGCCATTGTGGGGCTGCAGCCAGGGATGCTGCAGGCAGGTGGCTGCTGTGGGCCGCCTCCGAAAGTCTTCCTGTAAGATCACGTTGATGAAATCTCTGGCGGCATTGCTCACGCCACAGAAGTATTCATGGGGGAAGCTGAAGTCCACCCTGCATACGTTGATACATGTCTCTTCTTTGCTCTCATCTAAGAAGGGGGAGACTCCACTCAGCATGACATACGTCAGAACTCCAATGCTCCAGATGTCTGTGCCCAGGGAGACCGGGATGCCTTGGATTACTTCAGGGGCAGCAAACTCAGGGTTCCCCAGCAGGTGGTGGATGTGGAAGTGGCCCGAGATCTGGACAGCATCTTCCAAGTCAATGAGCTTCACCCGAGGCACTGGAATCCTTAGGTCAATGAGCAGGTTTTCAGGCTTCGGGAATCCAGGAAGTCAGGGAGAAGAGAAAGCAAGTTGAGTTCTCTGTTTTGACTACTAATAGGATTCCATTAGTGAGGATGTAGTTCAGCTATTCTTTGATACAGCCTGTAGCATAGGGGGAATTCCCTAAGCAAAGGGCATAGGAACCTTCAAACTATTGGTTGAAACTCATTAGCCTCTGAGTTTGGTTGGTACTTCAGAGAAATTGTTGATATTGAAAATTGTGTCTCCACCACTCCTCTTGTGCTGGGATGTAACCCAGGCCTTATGCATGCCAGACAGGAGCTCCACCACTGAACTATGGCCCTAGCCCCCAAAATATCTTTAACTACCCTTTGCTTCTGCATTGAATCAAGATACGAAGAAATTACTCTTTTGGAGAACACAGGCTTCTTTTTGAGCAACATGAAAGAGAAGGGGCCATTGTGGACATCCTTGTGTAAAGCTAGACTGGAAAGTTAAGGCTTCCCTACCTTCTCTTATCCCAGATGTCATTGTGCCTCTGTGTTCTCATTCATTCATGAATAATGCACTAAATTGTGTGAAAACCTAGTTTCACATGATTCTAATCTAATGAAATGAATTCAAATTCACATTCCTCAAGGGAATAAGTAAGTCACACTCTGCTCTTTCACTGCCAGGGTTGCTATTTCTGGTTACCTTTATGTCCAAATGTGCAACCCTGCAGTTGTGAAGGTACTGCAGAGCCTCCATGATGTCTCGGATGTAGAAAGCTACTTTTTCCTCCATCAGCTCATCATGATTCATAAGGTAGTCTAAGAGCCGGCCATCATCCATCCTGAAAGCAGGGAGGAACAGGCAGAAGAAAGGTTTGTGAAGACACAGAAAAATGACACATGCACAAAGCTTGAATTCTCCAAGAGCTCTCTTACTTGTAAATGAAGATCAATATTGCAACACAAGCATATTTTAGAGTCCGAAGTTAAATGTACCATTCCGAACTAAATAAAGCTACAAATATGGTGAGCTATGGGGAAGAAATCCATACAAGATTTAATAAGCACTGTTTTATTCCTTTCTGGAACTTTCCCTATTTCATTCCTCCTTCTTCCATTTCTTTCTGCCTTTAGAATCTCATCAACAGGTATATCAATGAGTCACCAAATTAAAAAAAAAACTATTAGTAAATTACAGAAAGACCATAGAGTAGAGGGAAGAGAGTTGGGTGGCAGGGCTTGGGAGATAGTGGGGACTGAATTAGAATAAGTTATATTGCATGCTTTTATAAAACTATCAATGTTTATTCTATTGTTGAGTATATTTAAAAAGAACAGGGGGTAGGAGGAAGGGAGAGGAAGGAGAAATACTGGGAACTGAGTTAAAACAAGGTACACTCCAAGTTTGTATACATATATCATTGCATCTCCTATTGTTTTATACACACACACACACACACACACACACACATACATAAATACAGTGGATGAGAGGAAGGGAGGGGAAGGGGGAAAACTCCACGTTTTAATAATTATGCCATTGTATAATCATGCCATGTATACCTAAAAAAAAAAGAATCAGTAAATCACAAAAATAATAGTATTTTTAACAGAAAAAAAAGAAACACTGTTTTGCTGACTTTTAAGATTGTTCACATGGAAAGAGGTTTGATACCCCTTTTAGAGGTTAGATTGCAAAATAATGAAAGCCTTAACCAAGAAAGACCTCAGCAATATGTATTTTTGGAGCCTAGTACCTGTAGTGGTCCCACATTTGTTTTGCAAACCAATTTTGTCAATTTTTAGTTGGGGGAAAATGGAAAATAGGCAGTTTATTCTTGGCATTTTGATCACTTTCTGAATCCTTTGCCTTTCAGCAGCTTTTTGCCTTTAAAAACGGATTGAGAACATGACAGTACAGCCTGCATACCTGCCCGCTGGTGTCACTTAAATTCTCTGGGTTTTAGCTTCCCAGAAGCACACCATCTTTAAAGTGGGAATAATAGTTACAACAACAGAAAATAATACTGCCTACTTTGTTCTGAGAACTATGCAATGATCAAGTGAGATAATGAAGTATTTGAGCATAATTCGTAGCACTTCATGCTATTTTCAGGCACTCTGTGCCCTTTTATAACAAGAAGTAACCAAATTCTTTAATGTGGGTTGGGCTGTTAGAGGCATATCCCCAGGAAATGCCCAGGCAAAGGAGCTTGATCCAGGGTTAGAAATTATTTTCAACCACAGCTGAAACCTCTCTGGCCAAGTTTCTGTTTTCTCCTCTACCTTGTTCTCTCCTTCTGGTCTCCTCTATTTCCTTGATAAGAGCAAAGGCTAGGGCTGATAAAGGGCTCCTTTGCATTCTTCTGATCCTGCTGGAGGTGGGATAAGAATGAATAGAGTAGAGCAGCTTTGGACTTGTGAAATGCACCCCCATGAACTTCTGGGAGCCATTAAGGAAAAAAAATTACAATAAGACTGCTCCAAGCCCAGAAGTTTCAGTCACTGAGTTTAATCTTAGAGCTGTAGGCTAATGGAGATGCCCATGTTCCAAAATGGACTAGGAATCAGAATCTCAGTTGCTTGGTGGACAAACGTTCTATCAGCATTTCTGATGACCAGTAAGGGGGAGACTCACAGTCACAGCACAATCAAGATTTAGCACACAGTTTAGCTCACTGTTTCCACACAAATCTTTACGAACCTCAAGTCCACATTCCTTTCTAAGTTCTCACAGCCACCTTCTCTAATGCATGGTCCCTGGAATTTACCTTGCTATACTGAAATTATCCGCTTATCTCTTGCTCTTACTCATTAGACTTCTAACTCCCTGAGGACAAGAAGTATGCCTTTTCACCTTTGTTCTCTAGAAAATTTGGAATGAATGAAATGTTTTGACGGTGAAGTTCCATCCTAAAAGGGATTCCTTGGATAACAGACTAGGGATGCCATGGACATGAAATTATGCACAAATTGCTCTCTTTCATTTCAATTCCACTTCTGACAATTGGCCCACTGTCAATAAGTTCTTCTTAAACTACTGCCCATACCAAAAGTCTATAATAGAAAAAAAGAAAAGAAAAAGAAAGAAAAGAAGAAGAAAAAGAAGAAGACAAAGAAGGAGGAGGAGGAGGAGGAGGAAGAGGAGCAGGAGAAAACTGGAGTGAGAAATGTATATAGTTTTAGTTAGAAAGAGAAAGAAATTCTGGTGTTCTGTTTGCCCAGTAGGGGCAAATGATAGCTAGAAAGAATTTTGAATATTCTTACCACAAAGAAATGATAAATGTTCAAGGTGCTGGATATGCTAATTACCCTGATTTGATCATTATGTAATATATACATGCATTGAAATAGCACACTATATCCCATAAATATGTACCATTATGTGTTGACCAAAAATAAACTAAAACTCATCTAAACCTTGAAAAAGGCATCAAAGGCACACACTGGAGAAAAGACAGCCTTTATAACAAATGGTGCAGAGAAAACTAGTTATCCATATGTAGAAGAATGAGACTAAATCCCTACTTCTCACCTGTACAAAAGTCAACTCAAAATGGATCAAACCTAGGAATTAGACCAGAAACTTTGCAACTTCTAGAAGAAAACATAGAGTTAACACTGCTACATGTAGGTGCAGGCAGAAACTTCCTCAAAACCTAAACCTCAGGAAATAACACCAAGAATTAATAAATTGGATGGCATCAAATTAAAAAGCTTCTGCACTGCAAAGGAAACAAGAATGCAAAGAGAGAACTTACAGAATGGGAGAAAATCTTTGCTAGGTACTCTTCTGACAGAGGATTAATATCCAGAACACATAAAGAACTCAAAAAACTTACACGCACACACACACATAAATCAATAAAGGGGGAGATGAAGTAAAAAGATACTTCTGAAAACAAGAAGTACAAATATATGAAAAAATGTTCAACATTGTTAGCAATTAGGGAAATGCAAATTGAAACTACACCTGAAAATTCATCTCCAGTTAGAATGGCAGACATCAAGAATACAAACAATAATAAATGCTGGAGAGGATGTTGGGGGGAAAAGAACACTTTACACTGTTGGTGGGATTATAAATTAGTACAACCACTATGGAAATCAATATGGAGTTTCCTCAAAAGACTAGGAATGGAACCACCCTTTGACCCAGCAATGGTATTTATTCAAAGAATTAAAGTCATCACAATATAGCTAGACACGCATACCCATGTTTATAGCAGCATGTCACAATAGCCAAACTATGGAACCAGCCTCGGTGTCTGTCACTGGATGAATGGATAAAGAAAATGTGGTATATATGCAACAGAATTTTACTCAGTCATAAAGAAGAATGACTTTATGTCATTTGCAGGAAAATGGATGGAATTTGAAAGCATTATGTTAAGCAAAATAAGTCAAACTCAGACAGTCTAGGGTCATATGATTCTTTCATATGTGGAAACTAGAGAGGAATAGAAAGGTGTAGGGGGGACAGGTCTCAAGAAAACAGAAGGGGACCAGTAGAATAGAGGGGGAGTAAAAAGAGGAAGGAAATGGGAAATACTGGGAAATGATACTGACTAAATTATACTGTTATGTCATGTTTATGTACAAATATGTAACAACAAATCCCACTATTATGAATAATAATAATAATGCACCAATAAGAAGATATGAAAAAAATAAAATAAAAAAGAAAACTGGAATAAGAAACAAATGGTTTCAAAGTTCCAGTTTCTCCACTTCTTAGTTTTAAAGAGCTAGCTTTAAGACTTTTGCTTATCTTTGATAAAGGGAACATTTTTATAAAATGGGATGAGTGCATGTTCCATGCAGCATTCTGTCAGCTATAAAATGCTGTGTGTAAAATGAGTGTCTTTTCCATTAATTGTGAGCAGTAAGGAACCCAAGCAGATGGGGACCTCCTGGGAGACAACATCTGTACTTACAGTTCCAAAATCAGGATGTAGGACGTGGGGGACTCATAGGTGTCATGGAGGGTGACATACTGGGGGTGCTGCAGATGCTGAAGCAGGGCAGCCTCGTGGGCAGCCTGCTCCTTCTTCTTCATTTTTTTGCTCACGAATTTCACAGCGACGTCTTTGCGGGTGGCTTTGTGAATGCACTTCTTCACTATAGAGAAACGGCCTCTGGAAAACAAGAGTTTTCCAAGAGTCATCAGTCACCCAAGGATCGTTTCATCTATGTGAAAAGCAATGTGTGAAGTGCTCAGACAATAACAGCTTACGGGTTGAGCAGCCCCAATCCACAACGCTGGAATCGGAAATGCCCCAATCCCTGAAAGCTTTTGAGTGCTGACATGACATGTCAATTGGAAAAGTCCGCACCTGACCTCATGTGAAGAGTCACAGTCAAAATGCAGGCACAAAATTACCTTCAGGCTATGTGCATACGGTGTGCATGGAATAGAAATGCATCCTGTGTTTAAACTTGAGTCATATTCCCAAGGCCTCTTGTTATATCTAAGCAAATTTAGTTATTCATTTGTTTACTTGTTTATTTATTTTAGGGATTAAACCTAGGGGTGCTTTACCACTGAGTTACATCCCCAGACCTTTTAGACTTTTTTTTTCCTTAAAGATCACAGCCATGGGGCTGGAGCCACCCGGTGGCTCAGCGATTATGGCACTTGCCTGGCACGCTCAAGTATGAGAGTTCAAACCTCAGCACCACGTACACAGTGGAGTCTCAGAGCAACGAAAGCCACGTGGAAAACTAAATTAAAAATGATTCTCTCTGTCTGTCTCTCTCTCACTGTCCCCTCTTTCTTTAAAAAAAAAAAAAAAGAATCATAGTCATTAAGACATTGATCTTGAAAGTATAATTTTTTTTAAAGAGAGAAGGATAGTGAGAGAGAAAGAGAAAGAGAGAAACAATTTTGATTTAGTTTTTCATATGGCTTTCATTGCTCTGAGACTTTGTTGTGTACGTGATGCTGGGGTTCGAACTTGAGTCCTCGTGCATGCCAGGCAAGCGCCGTAACTGCTGAGCCACCGCTCCAGCCCCTTTTATACTTATTTTGAGATGACATCTTACTAAGTTCCCCAGGCTGGCCTTGAACTTTTGATTCTGCTGACCCTGCCTCTCAAGTTGCTGGTTTACAGGAGTGTGCTACCACACAAAGTAATTTTTTATAAATCTTAAATTCAAAACACTTTTGGTACCAAGGATTTTGGATAAGGGACACTCCACCTATATTAAGAATCCTTCTTTCCTACATTTTAAATTATATTATTATTCAGAAAACCCATTTTTCCTTCCTTAGTATTTCAGAGTTCTTTGAGATATAAAAGGCCAACCAATACAATTTTTTAGCCATTTTCTTCTGTCATTTTGAATATTTACCATAGATTCAGTTTTTTCTTTTTTTAGAGGGAGAGAGAGTGTGAGAGAGAAAGCAAGAGTCAACTTTATTTTTTTCATCTGGGTTTTGTTTTTCCAACACTCAGTTGTGTATGTAGTGCTGGGAATGGAACTTGGGTCCTTGTGTGTGCCAGGCAAGTGCTCTACTGCCGAGTCACTGCTCCAGCCCCCAGATTCAGTTTTTTCCTATGGAATATATTTCTATAAGACACAATAATAACAACAGCAACAACATTAAAGGAGGGGAATTTATTCAATGATACTTTAAAAACATTTTGAAAGAGGTAAATTTTTCTTTTTATTTTATATTAAAGAAAGTTTCTAACATGCAAAAGTAAAGAGAATAGACCTCCTATGCGCTCAGTCATCATCATTTAATCAACTTGCTTCATCTATTCCTTTTCCTACTTTCATTTTTTTTCATGGAGTATTTTAAGCAAAATCCAGATATCATGCCTTGTTCAATCATTTCTGACAAGTGCGTGGGAAATAACTTGAGACTTGCATATCTGAAATTTTATGCATATTCTGCCTTTATGCTTGATTGTTAATTTATCTGAGTATAATTCTAGACTGGGAATTTTTTTCATTCATGATTTTGAAGGAATTATTCTACTGCCTTCTAACTTCTAGTGTTATTGATGATGTTAATTGTTGATGTTCAAATCATTATTACTCCTAATCCTTTTAATATATTCCTAATCCCTTTTCCTTGAGGGAAGTTGGCGGGCTCTTCTCATTTTCTCAGTGTGAGAAATTTGACAATGATGCATCTTGATGTGGATCTATTTCCTCCACTAGCTTGGGCCCTCAGGCCGCTAACTAGCCAGAAAACTCACGTCCTTTCATTCTGAGAATATTATAATTTTTAGGCCTAATTCCTTCTCTGTTTTATTGTTTTCGCCATTCTCCCTTTCTGGAACTTCTGTTTTTCAGATATTGAATCTTTCAGTCTAGTCCTCTCTCTTTCCCTGTTCTATTCCCCACCTTCTTTCCTTTTTGCTCTGATTTTTAGGAAATTTCCTCAACTCTGTCATCCCATCCTTCTCTTAGTGTTTTCCCAAGACCACATTATTATCCTCTGAATTCTTTTTTTAAATATTTTTATTAGTGCATTATAGTTTTACATAATGTTGGGATTAGTTGCTTTGAATTCTTATTTTGTATTATATTCTTGTTTCATGATTCAGTATCATTTATGCATCCCATATTAATGAGAGGTTTTAGTAGTCTTTCATTGCATAGTGTTTCCTTTATCTATTTTTTGTTTTGTTTTTATCTTTCATTTTGAAGATTTTCAAGTGTCCAATAATTCTTAACTCTTGACTCATTTAATTCATCTTCACTTAAAGGATATTTTTTGCCAGATTTAGAATTCTTGGCTGTAGCTGGGTGTGGTGGCATATGCCTATAATCCCAGCAACTTGGGAGGCTGAGGCAGGAGGATCACAAGGTTGAAATCAGCCTCAGTAATTTAGAGGCCCTAAGCACCTTAATGAGAACTTGTCTCAAAATAAAAAGCAAAAAGTGGTGGAGTAGTAGCTCAGTGGTTAAGTGCCCCTGGGTTCAATACTCAGTAAATGATAATAGTGATAATAATAATAATAATAAATTCTTGGTTATCTTGTCTTTTTTTTCCCAGCACTTTGAAGATACTGGCTCTGCTACTGTCTAACCTCCATGGATTCTGATGAGAAATATGTTCTACTCACTCATCCCTTAAACGTTATTCTTTTGGTTTTTTCCTTTCTGCGTTTAGTCCGTTTTCCTTAATGAATTTTCAGCAGTTGGACTATAATGTGTTTGGGCATGCTTCTCTTTGAGTTTATCCTGTTTAGGGTTCACTGAACTTCTTTATAATTTGTATCTTTCACCACATTTGGGACATTTTCTGCCATTATTTTTTAAAATCTCTTTCCTACATGAATTACTTTCTTCTGTCCCTCAGGGGTTCTGATGAAGTCAAAGTTAGATCTTCAGAAATTTTTCCATAGATCCCTGCAATTGTGTTCAATATTTTTAAAATATTTTCTCTCTGTTCTTTAGGTTGGATGATTTATATTTTTCTCTCTTCATTTTAACTGACTCTGTTATCTCAATTCTGCTGTTGAGCTCATTCAGTGAATTTTATTATTGCTTTTTTGTAGCTATGTAATTTCCTTTAAAGATCTTCTCTGGGGCTGGAGCAGTGGCTCGGTGGTTACGGTCCTTGCCTGGCATGCTTGAGGACACAGGTTCAAACCCAGTACCATGTACAGGACGAAGCCTAGGCACAGCAAAGGACACATGACAGATTAAAATAAAAAATTGTTTCCTCTCTCTCTCACTATCCCTCTCTCTTAAAAAAAAAATCTTCTCTGTTTCTCTGCCAATAACTCCTACCTTTGCAGTATTCAAATTCGAGAGCGTTCACCTTTACCTCACAGAAGATGTTTAAAACAGTGGCTTTCAACTGTGTTCATTCCGACAGCTGGGTCATCTCAGAGTTGGCATCTGTTCATTATTATTTTCCCCCAAGGGTTTTTCAGATCTTCCTGATTTTTGTTTTGTTGAGTAATTTTAGAGTGTGTCTTGAACATTTTTAGTATGAGCCTGTGAGAATCTGGGCCCCCTGAAGCCCTCTGGAGAATGCTAACTTTTTGTATGGTGCAGTCAGCAATGAACGTGGTTAGGTCCACGCTGCAGGTTCTGTCTTACCTTGCGTAGGAGGCAGTTCCACTGTCAGTTCAGTGTTCAGAGAATGTGCTGTGCCATTGAGGTCTGTCCCCCAAGGGCACCACTCACAGAGCAGTCCGTGACTAATGCGTCTCCTCAGGTAACTGAGCCATGCTTTATGTCTCTATTAGTTCTCAAAACAGTACTGCATTTCTTTGGGTGTGTTCTATCCTTGCACAGCTTGGCAGTAACCCAGGACTTGTGTTCCTTCCTACGCAGAACTAGGGGATCCCTTTCTTTTTCTTTCTCCTCAGTGGGATTTCCCCTACATCCTTTGGCTCCCAGGCCTGTTTTTGTGGCGATCTGACCAGAACGATGGGACTCCCTCTGAGTTTTCTCTTCCTGCATCATCACACATTCACATGGCTGTCCTTGGGGTGAAGAATGAAAGACCAGGCCCGCCTCTGCTCTCTTCAGCTCAAAGGAGTCCCTTTCCCTTCTGTTTGGCCAGAATGTGGGTTCTTGGTTTTTTTGCTCTCTGTGCCTCCTGATTTGGCCGGCTCTTGTGTTCAAAGCTAGGGAGAGGAAAGAGACAGAGAAAGAAAGAAAGAAAGAAAGGCAGAAAGAAGGGGGGCAGGAAAGAAGGAAGGAAAGAAAGAGGAAGAACAGAGAAACTCAACTGTCACCATCATTGCTATTCCCTCTCCAATTTCCCTATTTTTTACTTTTTTACAGAATCCTCAGGTAATTGCTTTTTGTATTGTGTCCAGTGGCAGTGACTCTAGTTGTCATCGTGGGAGATAAAGGTGACAGTAGGCTTATTTCTCCTTGTCTGGCATTGGGAATTGGCCCATTTTTTTAAAGTTCTGAACTAAACAAGCCATTTGGAAACTCTGAGCATGTGGGTGGAGTCTGGTGACCTTTACTGTGGTGCCATCTGACTGCGCTCCATGATCACTGTCTTCAGTTTTCCCGTTGTGACTGGGCAGATTCTCCAGAGCTTCCTGTCTTCTTCCCAGAGGCAGAGGCTTGGTTGTCTATTGCTGGAGACCGTGAAGATGTTGAGAGTGGGGATCTCAGTCTCCAGAATGGATGTGTTCCCAAAGTGTCCCTATTTTCGGTATGATTCCACTGCTGTAACAGGGCCTGGTGTCCCCCAAAACAGAGATACTTGGTCTTACCCTCTAGAAAATTAAACTCCAGTCCTTCTTTGGTGGTGAAGGACCATCATGCAGGTTCCTGCAGCTGGGGAGACCCACAACCACAACTTACCCCTCGGGGATGCTGCCTGGCTGCCTGGACAGGATCCCAAAAGGCCTACAGGTAAAGGCAGCAGGTTGAACACAGGCATCCGTTGTCATTCCCAAGTGGCAAATGGCTTCAGGCAGCCCTTTAATTTATACCTACTTTCAGAGGTGCTCGGTGCTGCTGAGGCCTGATCCTTGGGGAGTCTATGGCAAAGTCACGGGGGCTCTCAGCTGGTCCCACAACTCACATGGACTGAGTGTTCTCAGGTTTCGTAGGCCATGTGTCACTCTTTCTTGCAGTTTTCTGCTTCTAATGCTTTATTGTTGTCTCTTCATCTAATGTGCCTGCTTTTAAGAATTCCTGTAGTGTTGTTTTCATGAATCTCAGTGTTCCCGAATGTCTGTGCTCAGCCTGAGGCCTTTACCTGGAGGCCTGGCTCAGCTGCAGGCAACTGTCAGGGTTCCTATGAGGTCCACCTGGCTTCCTCACACTTCAAGGGCACCTTTACAGCTTTTTTCTGGTTAAATATGCCATGTTCAGTGTTCTTTCCATCTCTGGGTATGCTGTAGAAGTGAAAAGATTTCTCCTTGCACCATGATTTTATAATATTTAATTACTGGACAGCTTTTTTTTTTTAATTTTTTTTTAAGAGAGAGGGACAGTGAGAGAGAGAGAGAAAGACAGAAACAATTTTTATTTAGTTTTTCATGTGGCTTTTGTTGCTCTGAGACTTCATTGTGTGCGTAGTGCTGGGGTTTGAACCTGCGTACTGGCACATGCCAGGCAAATGCCATAACTGCCGAGCCACTACTCCAGCCCTCCCCCCTTTTTTTAAGAGAGAGGGACAGTGAGAGAGAGAGAGAGAAAGAGAGAATCAATTTTATTTAGTTTTTTCATGTGGCCTTCGTTGCTCTGACACTTTGTTGCGTATGTGGTGCTGGGGTTTGAACTTGCATACTCGCGCATGCCAGTCAAGTGCCAAAACCACCAAGCTACCACTCCAGCCCCTGGAGAGCTCTTTTTAACAGGACAGTCATATTGGCACAGAATGCTAGGGGCAGGTGTGATGAGAAAATTGGCTCATTTCTTTGGCTCTGGCACAGATATCTTTCATGTGTCTCACATAAGAATCTCCATGTTTTATTTTCATCCTGTTAACGTACATTTTGAAAGGGTCTTCTGAAAGTATGAGGACTGAGGGAGGAACAGTTTTGTGCAGTTTGGGAATTAAAACAAACATGATTATCTGAACAGATCAGTAAATTGACCTCCCTTCTGAGAAATATCAAAACATCTATTTTAGGTTTAAAAAGATCCTTAACCTATGACTATCAATAGCAAGTACATGTCTCAGTGAAGGATTAACTGGGGCATCCATGTGATGGAACCAATTATATTTAGAACTAGCCGGGCATTTATTTGCTTATTACTGGGGTTACATCTATTTCCACAAATTTCAACACAGGACAGCAAGCTAGATTTCAACGACTAGAGCTTATTATTATTAATTTTTAAACAATAATTACTGTGTTGAGAAACAAGTGTTTTAAATATGCTAGTAAAACAAGCACAGGCCAAGAGTGGTTGAATCCTGGCTCCACACTTCCTAATCATGGGATGCTGAGGAAGTTGCTGATCCTCCCTGAGCCCAAAATTCCTTTATTGGAAAACCACTCAGATGCTACCTCACCTGCTATACAGATTAGAGTAAGTGACATTTACGTCCAGAACATTACTGGTACTTGGAGAGAAGCAGTTGCAGCATCACATACATTTTCTTTGGCTCTTATTTCTCCTTTTGGTTATGCAAAGAAGACAGGAAAGTAGACTTAGAGTCTGTCTTTGATGAAGGGTACCAGAAGAAAAGGGCTCAGATTCCACTGTGATATGTGCCTAAGAATCAGAACACACTGGCTCCCTCCATAGCCTCTCAAAACCACTGTGGTTAGGAACTTCAATGCTTCATGGAGAGATGTCAATCAGGGATGGAGATGATACCAATGACCCGTTGTTCCTGGGTGCCCTTTTATTCATACAACTGAGGTCAGTGGCAGTTTATAAGATGTACCCATATTCTCTCACCCAGGTCACCTGAGACCAATGTATGCGCAGGGAGAACCTCTGTTTTTTTTTTTTTTGTTTGTTTTCTTTCCCATAAACTATTTCGTAGACCAGGTAGATTGATTTTGGTCATTATTCTGTGCAAAGTTATTTTTTAATCCTTATTTTTGAGGACATACTAAATATTCTTTAACCAAAATACCAAGAAAAGGAATGAAAGGGTGGGGGGATGGATGTGTGGGGTGGGGCAGGGAGGAATTTGGACTAGAGATACCCACAGACAGTTAATATACTTGACATATAGACATATTTAAAGATCTACACTCAACAATTGGTGATCATATATTCTTCTCAAGAACACAGTTTTACAAAATTGACTACATAGAGCAAGTCTAGACAAAAATCAAGGAATCCGTATCATGTAGACTAAGTTCTTTGACAACAATGAAATTGTTAGAAATCAGAAACAAAAGATAATTAAAAAAAAACTTGGGCATTTAAAAGTTTCATACTTACTGAAACACTTTTCCATTATACTTGAGTCAAACAAAAAAATCATGGAGAAAAATATACAAACTGAATGATAATGAAAATGTCACTCATCAAAACTCAGGAAATGTAACTGAGAAGAGTTTAGAATAAAGATGGATATACTGAGTCTTGAAGGAAACGTCAATGAGACATGAGATGTAAAACACACAGCTGCAAAGCTTCAGTACATGCCCCTGGCCCAGGCCCTTGTGAAATGAGGAAAATGTACTCCTGCAAAATTGAGTAGGTCCACTTCTTTTCAGCCCCTAGCACCCACCCTCTATAAATATTAACACCCCACACCAACAGGTTGCCATCTCTTCTCTGGAGGAAGCCCGCATTCTCCCCCCCACCCATGCATTCCTGGCTTTAAGCCAAAGTCGAATCTCTCTTAAGATAATCCCCATTCTTCCTTGAATATGTATCTGCTTCCTAAATAAACCTCTGTCTATGCCTTTTTCTATGCCACATGCTTAAATTCTTTTCTGTTTTGTATGCAAGAACCCTGCTGGTCTTGAACCAAGTTCCCGCTTTCCTCTGGGGACTTCTCTGTCTCCTCTTCTGACATATCCCTTCCGTGACATCTCTAAAATTGCACTTTGATGAAAAAATTGAGGCTTACATTCTTATGTTAGAGAAAAAGGCTGCAAGTTGATGAGGAAAGCATCCAACTTAAAGGAGAAAAATGATGGTAGAAAACATAAATATTCTAATTGTTTTTGTTAGGCTGGGTGAGGGCAGGGCTTCAGCCAGGCCACACGGCTGACCATGGCCAATCAGTCATGGCAGCAGGCTGGGGGTGTGGCTTCAGCTACCCCATGCGGTTGGTCTTGGCGCTGGCTAAGGGGCAGGGCAGGGCACAGGGCAGTTTGCATGCGACCAGCCAACAAGACGCTGGCAGGTGAGCTCCAGTGGATTGACAGATCCACCAGCCAACCTCTGAAAGACCAACCCCATCAACTCCTCCCATTTAACCAATAAAACCAGCTGCCTGGCAAAGGTCCAGCAGCATTTTCTCCTGCACACCACTTCCCTTGCCAGCTTGTCATTTCCCCCACTGGCTCTGGCAGCAGGTGATTTTGGCCGGGGAGTCACATATCCCAATAAAGGGTTTTGCTCAGCCAGTCTGAAGTCTGAATACCTCTTTGAGCACCAGCACCTGGATTTATACTCGTGGTTTCTGATTTTTTACAGTTTTCTTATGATAGAATGCATTTATTTTCTTTTTTTTTAAAGAGAGAAGGACAGTGAGAGAGAGAGCGAGACAGAGAGAATCAAATTTTATTGAGTTTTCACATGGCTTTCATTGCTCTGATACTTAGTTGCGTACGTGGGTGCTGGGGTTTGAACCCGTGTACTCGTGCATGCCGGGCAAGCACTGTAACCACTGAGCCACCACTCCAGCCCCGATAGAATGCAATTATGAAAGAAGCAAAAACAAAACAAGTTATTCTTCTGCTGGGATGTTGGTGGGTGTTCAAAGGAAACTGTGTCCTTCCTTACCTTCCAATCTCATTCAGCTCTGTGTAAGCAGAATCAAAATTTTCCTTCCAAGAAATGGTGGCGCCATCTGCAGCTGCATCTTTGGGAGAGAAACGATTCATGACAGTGAGGTGTCACATGAGAATAAAAAAAGGTCAACAGAAGAGCTCCAGAATAACTCCAAGGCAATTCTCATTACTAAATATGGAGGCTACCTCAAGGGAAAAATGCCACAATTCTCTGGAATGTTATTTTGAAAATATCCCAGGGGGAACTGACATGACAGAGGCCCTCTGTCATCTACTTAACCAATGGGGAAACGCGGGACAATCAGAAATGTAGCTTCTGGATGTTTTAAAATAGGAATTTGGTAGAAAGCATAAAAATGGAGAGAGGAAAAACACTTTGAAGGTCTGGAAGGTCACTTAGAGCCAGAGCTGTAGGGAGAATTCAGAGAGAATAGTGGGGAGAGATGCAAGGTCAGAGAGGGAGAAAAGGAAAGGAGTGTGCTCAAAGCCTTCTACACACTTCTCTGACTCACCCCCTGTCCTCAGGCATTCAGGAGCTTATCCAATATATTGAATGATTTGACTCAACCCACAACACATGCCTGAGTAGACCCTAGCAGCTGCGCCTTGTGTGATGTGTTGATTTCCTGCACATTATTCCCACACATTTGGGCGCACACATGCCAATATGTGTTTGTCAGCTGGGATCCAAGGCTCCAAAGTAGCAAAATGTGAAAGGCAGTGGGCATGGCAGGCCAAGCTGAGTTAGTGGCATGGGAGGAGATGAGCCAAGTCAGTCACATTGGGCCTCCAAAGCACAGCCTGCTGAGGCGGAAGGTAGCTTATCTACAATGAATGCCGAGGACAACAAGACCCAAGGCCAAGGTTTCCCAGTGAGTCTCAGATCCCTGGGAACAAGTAAAGGACACTGGGAGAGCAGTGCCTGGGCTGGGGTGGAGGGGATTGAAGCGATTTCCAGGTTCATCTGCGGAGGGTGTAGCCCAAGACCTTGGGGGACTCCAGACTTCCCTTAACACAAAGAGCCACAGGTCTGTCGTTGCCTCTAAGTACGGTGACACCCTGCACTCTCTCCTGTCCCAACATACACGAATCACCTCCCTGTACTGCCCCCAAAATGTCACTATTCTGAGATTTCTTCAGGCTGCATGTTCCGTCTTTTAAAATGTCCCAGGAGAAAGGTACCACATTTGTAAAACATTCATGTTTGGCCACTCAGATATATCTTGGCTAATTTCTTAATAAATCCATATAAAATATTTTTGATATGTATTTCCAGAAATTCCAGGTGGATGAGATGGGCCAAGTATCAAAATATTGATTTTGTAGTGAAATCCTTCAACCAGGTTGCTTTTCTCTCTTCACTTTAAGTTGGAAAGTGGGGCTGTCCCTGGCACTATGAGAAGTGCTTCTGCCTGGCAGGTATCCAGGCAAGAGCAGGTTTTGTATTCTTCTCTCAGAATAGGGCCTCATGACCCAGCCTGTCCCTCTAGCTGTTCCTGGAAATGCACAGGGTCCTGTAGAGAGCCTGGCAGGCCCAGGGTTAGCAATGGTAACAGAACTAACCTCTGCCCTGAGATCCTCAGTCACACTTCATCCAGTCTCTGAAAGGCTGCCTCACTGAAGCTGCCCAGCAGCTCTAGGTCACTTCTCTCATGATGGCCTGATCTGCCAGGAAGCAGCCAGAGTGTGTGGGACAGTGGACCAGGTGCTGGCCTCCACTGTACTGGAGGGGGCCTTGGCCTTGTGGGACTTACCATACTCTGGAAGTCGCACGAACTCCGAGGGTTCACTGGGAAGGCTGATTCCCCAGGGATTGCTGGCGCTGACTCTGAACTGATAGGGACACCCAGGGCTGAGGTCTTCAATGACAAGGTAAGTGTCCAAGGTTGAAGCAACTGACTGCTGCCAGATCTGGGAACCTAGTGCACAGTTTCCAAGGGCAGGGAAAGAGACAAAGCCAAAGTCACATGGTTTCAAAGACCTTCAACAAACAAAGGAAGGAAAGTGGACATATTCAACTCAGGGGACAGCTGTGGTCACTGTCAGGCTCTGAAAGCCTGTGGGCCAACAGTGGGTGGCAGGTGTGGGTCCAGTGTCTTACTGAATAAATTACTGAAAATTACTGACTGAATAAATCTTCATGGTCATGGAAGAAGTTGGCCTATGGATTCTGTCCCCTCCCAAATGTGCAATTGGAAAATGAGAGTGAAAAGACATAGATGACACCGCTCTTGCAGAGGAACATGTGGCAAGTACTTAATTAGGCTGGAAGAAAATATTGCAAATCAATAACAAAATGAAAATTGAAAATTAAAACAAAATGTAAATTAACAAGTACTGAGCCCTGTGTATGCGTAAAATACTATGAAAGGTGTGTCCCTCACAATTGTCTCATTCAACTCTCACACACAGAAACCTGAAGAGGTAGGAAGCACTAATCCAGCTTTGTAGGTGAAGAAACTGAGCCTCAGAAATATAAATGGTTTTCCTAGGGGAACTCAGTCACTGACATGAACTATGAACTGAACACCAGGGTAAATATGAAGTTTGTGAAATGTGTCTCCCAAATCAGCAGCCACACCGTTGTGCTGACCAAGGAGGCCCAAGAGCAAACAACTTAAAGACGATGCCAGAATAGTTTAATAACTGCAAAGGGTCTGCTTAATAATTCAGAAGAAGAAAGGAAGTTAAAATAACAAGAGCAATGGAAAGTAAAGTAAAACGAATCATTTTGGCCGGCAAGGGGGCAGAGCAAGAAGTTGCTTTCAGTTCAGTCATGCAATTCATAAAGTGGTTCAGAGAAGTATTGTTGACAATTAGAGGGGCTGGAGTGGTGGCTCAGCTGTTACCGCTCTTGCCTGGCATGTGCAAGCTCCTGGGTTCGAACACCACCACCATGTATGCAACGAAGTGTCAGAGCAACGAAAATCAGATGAAAAACTAAATAAAATTGATTCTCTCTCTCTCTCTCTTCCTATCCCTCTCTAAGAAAAAATAAAAACAATTAGAGCTACCTGGAAGCTTTGTGTGTGTGTGTGTGTGAGAGAGAGAGAGAAAGAGAGAATCAATTTTATTTAGTTTTTCATGTGGCCTTCATTGCTCTGACACTTCATTGTGTACCTGGTGCTGGGGCTCAAACCCACGACTCGTGCATGCAGAGCAAGCACTGCAATGCTCCAGCCCAGGTTTTTTTTTTTTTTTTTAATTAATTCCTGCTAACTAGATGGCAGACTCAGTTGTTTCTAACTGCCAAAGAAATATATGTACTTTTACATGTGAATGCAATAAATTTTGAAAGTTTAAATTGTACAATTAAGATATATATGTATAAATATATGAAATATTTATATATTTAAGGTCTATATATTTATTTATTCACTCTAAATTTTATCTGTGGTCAGAGGGGTAGAGCTCTTCTCACACAACCCTTGTTAATGCTCTGGGAGGAAGACCACAAATTTGCTGGAGACCTGGGTTCCAGAGCTAGCTCTGCCTCTTACTAATTACAACCCGCCCTGGGTCAAGACCACATCAGGAAGGTTTCCATCCCCTTAGCGAAAGCAGCTGCAGGACATTTGCCACCAGAAGGAGCTGCAAAGGCAGAGGCCTTTGTTGAGTTGGAGGACAGACACAAGAGGGCAGAGTCTGAAAGAGCAGGTGGCTCAGGTTTACAAGCCTGCAGGACCTCCCAAGAGGAAGCCAAGACAGAAGAGGAGGGTGGCGCACCTTCCTCCCGGTACTCCACGGTGTACCCCGAAATCGTGCAGTTTCCTGTGCTGGCTGGGGGCAGCCAGCGGAGAATCACAGAGGTGCAACTCCTCTCCTGAGCAATGGGGCGGTTGGGGGCTGCTGGAACACCTGTGGAGACAATAGGACCCAGAGCTGCTTCTGCAGAGGTTGGCATTTCACACCAAAGTGGAGTGGTGCCCAGGAAACACGACCTGTTCACGTGTTTCCTGTGACCTTCTCCACCTAGTAGCTTACCTGTTTCCAGGCCCATGGGAGACCTGGGAGTCACACTCTCCCATCTGACGTTCTTCCTTGGGCAAAATATTGCACACTGGGGATGAAGTGTGTTCTGGAACTGTGAGAGAGGCTATGGTAGGGTGCAGGCAGCTCTTAGGAAAGATGTGCTCGCTCTCTTCCCACTGGGGAGAACTCTATTTTAGAATTTTCACACAGGATCTCAGGTCTCCAGGAACCCTTGTCATGTTTACATAAAACTTTTAACAAACACAAATTCATGGAGACAGAGGGTAGAATGGTGGTGGCCAGGGCTGTGGGAGGGAGGAATGGGGAGCTCCTGTTTAATGGGTTGGAGGAAATTTCAGTATGGGAAGGTGATTAGAGTGCTGTGGATAGATAGATGGTGATGTCGGCAGCACAAAAATGCAAATGTGCTTAATGCCACTGAACTGAATGAACATGATTAAGATGGCAAGTTTTATGTTGTGCTTTACTACAATTAAAAACATGTTTTAAAATTAGCATATATAGCCAGGCATGGTGGAATGATGCCTGTAATCCCGGAGACTTGGGAGGCTAAGGGAGGAAGATCCCCAGATCAAAGGCAGACTCAGCAACTTAGTGAGGCCCTAAGCAACTTTATGAGACCTTGTCTCAAAATAAAAAATAAAAAGGCTGGGGATGTGGCTCAGTGGGTAGGCACCCCTGGGTTTAACCACAGGTATCAAAAAAATAAATAAAAATAAAAATAGCATATATATATGTTATTATATATATAGCATATATATAAATATATATAGGGCATATATATAAAAAATATATATATATATATAAATAGCATATATATATAAAGAAACTGTACCTTGCACCTTAACTGTGGCAGACGTGGATGCTGTCCCATGGTCATTTGTGGCTATGCAGGTATAAATCCCACTGTCTTGGGGCATCAGATTGCAGATCTTCAGGGTGATTTCACCAGAATCACTAGGGACACCAAAGGGATGTCTTTCAGGCACAAATAATAAGACAGTTGACTGCTGGGTACTATCCCATAAGGTTGGCACATGGTGTGCTGAGCTGAGAGTCTGCAGGCCTGAGGTATAGACCTGTTCTGTGACCTATACACCTTGGAGGATCACCTTACCTCTATATCCCCATTTCCTTTTTTTTTTTTTAAGAGAGAGGGACAGTAAGAAAGCCTTCGTTACTTTGAGACTTCATTGTGTACATGGTACTGGGGTCTGAATTTGTGTACTCACACATGCCTGACAGCGCTGTAACCGCTGGGTCACCGCTCCAGTCCCCCATTTCCTTTTATGGGGGAAAAATATCTCTGGCTAGGCTCATCTCCCAAATATATTGTAAATGAGGGACAAAATAAGAACAAAATAGAACCTTGTTTGAAATACATGGTTGGATGCAATGGCACACGTCTGTAATCCTAGCAACTTGGGTGGCTGGGGCAGGAGAATGGCAAGTTCAAAGGCAGTCTCAGCAAACTTAGCAAGGCCCTCAGCAAGTTAGTGAGACCCTGTCTTAAATAAAAAAATAAAAAGGACTGGAGATATAGCTCAGTGGTAAAGCACCCCTGGGTTCAATCCCCAGCACCAGAAAAAAAAACAACAACATAAAAGTTCCATTTAAGTACCTGTGTACAATATAATTAGTATTATAAATATCCACTGGCAACTTTGTCCCCAAATAATTTCAGTCTCACAGGTCAATAATGGATAGTACAAGAAAATGTTAAAACTAAATAAAGAAAATTCAAATATTAAAATCCTACATGGGGCTGGAATGGTGGCTCAGCAGATATGGTGCTTACCTGAGAGTACGTGGGTTCCAACCCCAGCGACACCTACACAACGAAGTGTCAGAGCAACGAAAGCCACATGAAAAAACTAAATAAACATTGGTTCTCTCTCTCTCTCTCTCTCTCTCACACACACACACAGTCCCTTTCTCTTTAAAAAAAGAAAATTAAAAAAAAAATCCTACATGGGGATCCTCAAAATAACTAAGCAAATTAAGAAAGGGTAAATTCTTCCACCAAAAAGGGTAAAATTCTTCCCCAGTAGAGGATCCAGGAACACTCCAAAGGAAGAGGCTTGGAATCATTAAACCAGGAACCAAGTCAGCCCCACTCCCTCCCTGCTTCCTGGGCTCTTCCTGATCCTCATCAAGCACCAACTCACACTAAGCTCCCAGAGCCCACAGGTGTTTTATGACCTGGCTGGGGAGTCACATGCACACAAATTAAGTCAAAGCATGAAAGTTTTAAATTCTTGGTGTCCCTTCCATTAGTGATTCTTAAGCTCTTAGGGCCACTACTTGTCCACAGAAAGCAACAACAGTGCACAGCACAGCTCATAATTAATAGCAATACATGTTAACAGAATGATCGAGAGGCAGTAACCAAGTTTTGACTGACAAAACCAAAAAAACAAAGATGAATGAACAGACTTCATGTGTAAGCAGGCTTTGCAGCTTGATCATCTCTTGTGTATTTCGGGTTGAGTCACTATTTTTTTCCTTATAAATTTTTTGTTAGGCAAATAATTAGCTACAGAACTGTTTCAAAGCATCCTGAAGGCATGAAACCCATGAGGAGGTCCAGATTTGAGGACCACATTCCTACTACAGGTCTCTGGAGCCTTTACCACTTCTGACCTAGAGATTCCCCTGGGGATCCTCAGGGAAGATCACCTAATCGGGATTGTAGAAGCTCTTTAAATGTGTGGGGCATGCTTGACTTGCAATATAAAAATTTTGCTCTTCTGTATTTGTTTAATGTGGGTCCAAACGGTTCTCGTTGGTCCCAGGTGCAAGCACTTGGTGCTGAGCAAGGTCTGTGGTGCATGCTGGAGCTGCCCCAGAACTCAGGCTGAAAGGCAGGCGGCAGGGTGGGCAGCTGGGCTGAGCTGAACACTCTGCAATGAGGCTCCGTGGGAGGCTGAGCTACCCACAGGTTTTGACGCAATCACCCCTAATCAAGGCCAAGTATTGAATCGGGAAAAGACTCCAGGGCAGCTCTTTTCTCGCAGAGATTAGTAACAGAACAGAAGCAGCACCCTGCTGCTGGAAAGGTCACTAATGTGTGCTGTTGGAGAGGTTGGGGCCATTGACTTACCAGGAGGAGACTGTGTATGTGGCCGAGTTATTGTCAGTGTCAAGAATGTTCTGGTCTGGACCCTTCCAGGTGACGGTGGGTTTCGGCCGCCCACAGACTTTGCACTGGAGCATCACTGTGTCCCCAAGCAAGCAGGTAACATCCACTAAGGGCACAAGGAACTCTGGGGCCACTGTGATCAAATCAACATATATTCACATCATTCACAACCAACTTAGAATAAAACAGGCATTTTATTTTTTAAGAAAAGATAAGTGGTCTTTTTTTTTTTTTAATTAATTTTTTAAAAACTATTTTGGTGGTGCTCAGGATTGAACCCAGGGCCTCATGCACAGTGGGCAAGTGCTCTACCACTGAGTTACATTCTCAGCCCTAAAACAATCAATTTTTTTTTAAAGAGAGAGGGATAGTGAAAGAGAGAAACAATTTTTTATTTAGTTTTTCATGTGGCTTTCTTTGCTCCAAGACTTCATTGTGTACATGGTGCTGGGGTTTGAACTCATGTACTCGCGCATGCCAGGCAAGCACTGTAACTGCTGAGCTACTGCTCCAGCCCTAAAACAATCATTTTTAAGCACAGTATTCTCATCTTCACTCACACTGAGTAACATTTCAAGTAACCTTCAGCCTAACAGTGTTGAATCACCTGGGTCCCTATATAAGGAGTATTTTCAATAAATGTTTGTTGTAAAAAGTTAGAAAACATATAAAAACAAAAAGTGGGAAAGCTCCGTGATATCCTAATCCTGTGTTAACAGCTCTGAATATTCTGGTATATATATATTCTTTTAGGCTTTATATAAACACATTATTTTAAGAGAGAGGGACAGTGAGAGAGAGAGGGAGAAATAATCAGTTTTATTTAGTTTTTTATGTGGCTTTCGTTGCTCTGTCACTTCCTTGTCCACGTAGTGCTGGGGTTTGAACCTGTGTCCTCATGCATGCCAGGCAGGGCTATAACCATTGAGCAACTGGTCCATCTCCTAAACACATTTCTTACCAAAATTTCTTGCATATTTCTTACTGCAAGTTGTACTCTTTTTTACTTAATAGTTTATCATAAACATCTCTTTTCCATGAATACGGAAGTATATACCCAGGGATGCTTTACCACTGAACTATATCCCCAGTCTTTTTTTATGTTTTATTTTAAGATAGGGTCTTACCAAGTTGCTGACACTGGCCTCAAACTTGAAATTCTCCTGCCCTAGCCTCCCAAGTTGCTGGGATTACTGTGTGCACCACCACTCCCGACTTAAAGTCTTTATCTTAATGCTAGATGTCCCATAATTTATTTAGCTAATCCCCACATTCTCAATCCTACCCCTTTTTAACTCACCTTCTTGGATGAAATTTGGATTTAAGATCTGAAAAACACAAAGAAATAGAAAATTGCTTGAATCCTAAACTACTGAGCAAGAACAGAGATTTTAAAATGAGAGTTAGCATTTAGGGAGGTGCAACCTGGAGCCAGCCTGTCCCTGATGTGATGTACTGCTGTTCCAGACCCCTCCTCAATAATGAGGGCGCTTGGGCTACTTTCCTGCTATGGGTTTGCTGGGCAAGATTACGGCCGCTTGGCCTCAGAGGCCTTCCTCCCTTCCTCCCCTCTTATTCACAATGCTTGCAGGCAATTGTGGTACCAATTCTTCCCAGCACAGTGTCTAAAACAGAGGACCTGAGACCTACCAAACTGCACAGGTCACTGAAATAAACTCACTCAGCGATTTCCTTCCAAAAGTCCTCCCTGCCCCACCTCCCAACCTCTAAGCAGGGGGAATTTCTCTTCAAGAAGCTAAATGTAGGTCTTCCCTGGTTGAAGGAAAAAAGAGAGGCCCACTCTGTCCACCCTGTCTCAGCACAGGTCTTGTAGCACAGGTCTCCATAGGGCAACCTGAAAACAACTGTCCCAACCCTTCTGACCCTTCATGATGTTCCAGTGAGCAAATGCATACGAGGCCCACTGAGTGACTTGCCCTGTCCCAGGACTGGGTGGAGGAGAAACTGCTGGAGCTCTTGGTATACACTGAGCTGCCTGCCTCAGGCAATCCAATCTTTTACAGGAGGAACGTTCTGATCACCCATTCTGGAAATTTACCCTGTCTTGAGAGATCGTGCCCCTCCACCCAACCCCATCTGTTGTGTTATCTCCAATGCACATCCAAGTCCAGGTCAAAATGCCTGGTGCAGAAAAAAAAAAAAAAAAAGCATGGACTTTGGAGTCTGAGAGGTTTTGTTTCCTATGGTTGCATGCTCATAATTTAGCGTTGATTAACTTCCATTTCTCCTCTGTAAAGTGGGTATAAAATGCCTAGGGCAATGTTACCACAAAGATTAAATGAAGTCATGTATGTTAAGTGCTTCGCACAATATGTAGCAAAATACAAGTACTGTACCTACTCAAAGGTCAACTCATTCTAAGCATCTTCTGTTTGCTATGACAAAGTGGCTTATCTGAGAGTTTACCTTGGGGCAGCCCCAGAACTCATGTGCCTTCCAGGATAGCCCAAGTGGGGCCTTCACACTTACCTTCCTGCATCTGTCCCTGCCTTATGTGAAATCCATGGTTTCTCTGTGTTCTTTCCTTACACAAGCCCTTTGGAACAGAGACGTTATTCCTTCTTTGGGTTTTCCTTTGCAAACCTATTTCCCACTTATATCACTCAAGCTTTTCATGAAGTGGGCTGAAGAAAGCCCTAGTGATGCCAAGTTCTGGGGCTGAGAGTCCCAACTCTGGCCACTGCAATGTGCACTGCTAGTATCAAAAGGTCACTCACACCATTGCCCAGTCTTCCTTTAAGTCCCCACCCAGGGCAGCTTTAAAAACGCAAGAAGACCAATGTCTGGGCCTCATGCCAAGAGATTTTGTTTTAATTGGTGTCAATTGGAGCCCAGGCATCTGGAGTTTTGTATGATCCTTCAGGAACTTTCAAATGAGTCAATGTGAAGCCTGGTTTGAGTTTCCCTTCCTGCAAGGAACTGATCTCTAATAAATCAACTTCTGGTCCCTGAAGCTTTCATGCACTGGGGTAGGGGGTATGTGTTGAGGGCACTTGGTAAAATCTACCATTCTTCTCACACATAAGAGACCCCTCTTTGTGTGAAGAAGCTGGGCCATGGTAGGGGAGGATGTAAAATGTTGCACCAATTTAGCAATTAAACAATCAGCAAACATGACAACCAGCACCACAGCACCTGTAGGGGGAGCTAAAGAGGCCCTACATTTATCAATCTGGTTTGGGTAATGTAGGCAGAATCATTTCCAGGTCAGTCATTTGACGTCAAAGAAAAAGAGGCTAAGAATGTTTTCTTTTTTTCTTTTATTCTTCCTTCTTTTTTCAGTACTGGGGATTTAAATCATAGTGAACTACCACTGAGCTATTCCCCAGCGTTTTTTTTTTTTGAGACAGGATCTCACAAAATTGCTGAGGTCTTGAACTTGCGATCCTCCTGCTTCAGCCTGCAAAGCAGCAGATTTACAGGCATGTGCCACCATACCCAGCTAAGGCTAAGAATATTTTCTATACGTTAACAATGGTTATTTTAGGTTGGGAGATTCAGGGTGGCTTTCTTCTTACTCAGAAAATATTGTGCCTGTAATTCCAGCTACTCAGGAGGTTGACTCTGTGCGTGTGCGCGTGTGCGCGCACGCGCGTGTGTGTGTGTGTATGAGTGTATATACATGTATATATATATGAGTATATATGTATATATACATGAACTCATATATATGTGTATATATACACACATATATACTCACACACAATATATACACACATACACACATTTATGTATATGTGCATGCATATTTGTACACACATACACACAATGAGCTCATATTGACTTTTCTGCTCTAAGACCTGATAAAGTTTTGCAAAAACAGAAATACTACCAGACCCTGCTCTCAGGATTGATGAAACATTATCTGAATTTTGGGTGACTTTGTTTCCTTTCCTTTCTTACCTAGACTTTTGAAATATTCTATAGTCAACATGTCTCACTTTCATAAACTTTTTAAAGGAAAAAAGGTGCAGCTTTTCTTATTAGACTGCAAGCTCCTCAAGGGCAGGAGTCAGGATCTGTTACATAATAGGCATTTAATACAAGTTGGTGGATGATAGTTGACCTTTGACCTCACTTCAGTTCAACCAAGAGTTTAGGACTGGTTCATAAATAGAATTTCAAAATAGGACCAAAAGTTATTAAGATAATGAACTTTGGGTACATGACTAATAAGATTTGACTAGAGCCTGTTTTCAAACACATGGAATGCAAAGTTTTTGGAAAAGTATTAAAAAACAATTTAATCCATAGCTTCTGAGGGAGGAAGTTTTTAGCAGCTGCTGTGCAGTGGAGTGTGGACCCTGGGATCAGACAGCGCAACGTCCAGACCAGAGGCCAGACACACTTCCTATCTTAGATGACACTTAAGCAACCTGGACCTCAGTTTTATTTGTAAATTAGAGACAATAATGCCAGAAAAATAACAAATGGACAAGTAGCAGGTTAATAAATTTCATCTCTTGTGTGTGTGTGTGTGTGTGTGTGTGAGAGAGAGAGAGAGAGAGAGACACACACACAGAGAGAGAGAGATACACTAGGGATCAAAAGATCAAACCCAGGGTCTACCTGCATGCTAGGCAAGCACTCTACTACTGAACTACACCTCCACCCACTATTACAAAATTTAAAGTAGGACTCCAAAAACCTACACAACCAGTTTAAGAAGCAAATATTCCCAGTTTGGATGAAGACAGTGGGAGTGCTGGGGAGGCAGGCTTAAATGCAGGTTCTCCATTGGGAAAGAATCTGTGGAAGCCACCAGCCTTGGAGGCAAGTCCAACTCAGCACAGGATGTTGCTGATAATGGTAATAACATCATTGATTTGTGTGGCTTCATAGTTGGCAGAAAGTATTCATAAGTGCCTTCATTTGCTCCTCCAAAACGCTGGAGTGCAGAGCAGTGTTGTTTGTCCCCACTTCCCAGATGAGATAGGGAGTGAAGTATAAGCTCCCTGAGAGTGACCGAGGACTAGACCTGAGAGCACCTGAATTGTGACCCAGTGCTCTCTCCATCACAGTTCAGTGGTGCAGGGGCTTGGGAAAAGCTGTGTGAAACTTTGTCATTGATGTCAAAGGCTTACCTGCTTAGCTCTGCTCCCTGTCTCTCTATCCTACCTCTTTCCATCCCTACTTTTTCAACTCTCCCAATGAGGTCAAAGAACCTGGACTACCTCCATGCAATTTTTTTTTTCTTTTGCAGTATTGGGGATTGAACCTAGGGTGCTCTACCACTGCACCACATCCCCAGCCCTTTTCTAAAAAAAAAAAAATTTTTTTTTGAGACAGGGTATTGCTTAGTTGCAGAGGCTGGCCTTGAATTTGCAATTCTGCCTTAGCCTCCCAACTTGCTGGGATTACAGGCATGGACCACCATTCCTAGTCACTAATGTTTTTTCTAATTTTGACTCTGGATTATGCCCATAGAAGATTCTTTCCTCATTTTTCTTCTTTCTCCTTTGAAGCAAATCAGAGTATGGCCTAGAGAGAGGGTCATGACACCCTTCTCCCTCAGTAGCCAGATTACCTATGTTGTCTGGCTCTCTGAGGACTACCAGGCTCATGAGGGCAGGGACCATCATGCTTTTGTTCACTATTATTGCCTCCTAGCACAAAACCTGGCACATAAGTGCTCCATATTTGTTAAACCAATGAGCATTTAAAGTGGTGGGATTCTAATTTGGAGAGGAGTGCTCAGAAAATGTCTTCCCATGAGCTTGGAATATTTTCCCATCTTCGTGATTTGCCGAAGAATCCTATTGGTCGATGTCTGAGATCCAGCCAAGAGTGATCTTCCACGTCAGTGATCTTCTAGGGGCTGGTATGTCCTGGGTTCTGGTCATGAGTGTGTCTCATAACATCTTACCTGTATTATGCTTGCCTTATCAGATTTGTGCACCCTCAGAAGACAGTAACCTTTTCACATGTCATATGTACCATTAATACCATCAGTCACCATGTTTAGTACAGCATCTTGCACTTAGCAGATCAAGCATTTGTTGAATCAAATTCACTGAGGTCTATTAATGGAATAGAACTTGGGTCTCCTGGCCACCTTGTCTAGTCATTAATTATTGTTGGTGTGCACAGGGACCAGACGTGCTAATTATAAGCCTCACATGTTTCTTGAAATCAAATGTTTTCCTTCCTTAGAAACAGACGGAGAGTCAGTGTAAAATGGTAGATAGGAAGAGGTAGTGAAAATGGTTGTGGAGGGAACATGACGTGGTTCATATAAAAAAAAATGCATGCTCTCTATCGAGGAGATGCAGCAGAATACGCGAGGCCAAGTCCAAGAGCAGGTGGTGTTCAGAGACTGGAGAGTACTACTTAGGAGCCTGGTTTTATCTGAACAGCAGAGGGCGACAGGTGGTAGGGCTTCCACTGAGTTGGGAGAGAAAACAAAACAAAACAAACACCAGTTGACCCATCAGCAATTTAGTTTCTTCTGGAGAGAAATCCAATCATTTTGATTTTTCTTCAAAATGGAACAGCAGCAAGGTAAGAGGAAATGTTACCGGTGAGATCTACCAGCATTGAGTAACATAAGCAGAAGAAATCTTGAGTCTATTTTTCTTGCTAGCCAGTGTCCAAGAGTGAGATGGAAATTCTATCTAAATACCCTGTCCCCATTGTTGCCAAATCATTCATCACTCAGTCACAAAACAGTCCAAACCTAAACAAAACCTCAACAAAACAAAAACCCTCAAACCAAGGGGCCTAAACCAACTTAGCTACAGAACCAAAATTTTATCTACCTCTCTATTCCCCATATGTTTGTTTCATGTGAAACTATGCAGTGGAGGAAGAAAAGGGATTTTAGCTGATGAAATTTGGCAACAAAATGAATAGACATAAAAAATATTTTCTGGGCTGGGGATGTAGCTCAGTGGTAATGTGTGTGCCCAGGACAAGCGAGGCCCTGCGTTCAATCCCCAACATGGAAAAAATGTAAAATAAAAATTGCTAAACACATAGGTATGATTTCTGATTGGGAGATTTAACCTCTCATGATTTCAGTCTGGCTAAACCAGACAGCACAGGGGTGAGGATGGAGTCTGGTGGCCTCTTGGCCTCTTCTCCAATAGCACTCTCCTAGAGCAGCTTCTCCTGGGCAATGGTACTTTGTAATCTCATTAGTGTACACTATAAATGAGACCAGAGAATGTCTGCAGGACACACATGAGGGAGGGCAGGTCGGGTGAGAGAGCTGGTATGAGAAACCAAATCAGACATTTCCTACACTTGCAAATGGACTTCTTTCTTGGCTGCCAAGGCTGGGCTCCTGAGACACTAGGAAAGGGCGTGCATGAGGCCCAGTAATTACCCCAACAGTCAAGGGATTAAAAACGTCTTTGAGGAAGAAATGCTCCTCCTGCAAGCAGATGTGCAATGAGGGGAGGGCCCAAGTCTGGGAGTGCGGCTTCCCCTGTCACAGGTCAGGTTGGGGCTCTCAGTGCACCACAGCAAGACCTGCTCTTTAACTGGTTGTATGTCCTTGATGTACCGAACCTGTGACCACTAGGAGGATACAAAATACCACCCTACTTACTCCACAGGGTGGACGTAAGGAATGGAAAGAGTAACAGACGTGGACATGCAGTGGTCAGTCTTCTAATTCTCCAGGAGACGAAAAAGCCAGCTTCAGCTAGGCTCCCTTCCCTCGCGGCAGAATAGAAATCCCTCTGCGAGGAACGTCAGAACAAAGTGGGGCAAGAAGAGAGTCTCTAAGCCAAACCATCAGATCCATTACAAAGAAAATAGAAAGTGACAGGAATGTAAGGCTTCACTTTTTCTCCAAAGGGTTCTTTTCATTTAAAAAAATTCTTTAAATGAAATACAGAAACAGGCATCGGTGGAAACACACTAGCAGTGCCAGGAGGTCAGTCACCTGATGAGGGGTGTGGAAGTTTCCTTCAGTCTGCCTTGGCCAGGTTATTTTGAAGCTCTGAATCTGGGACAAGGAGGCCAGAGCAGCTGAGGTGGGAGCAGCAGTTTAGCTCTTCACTGACCGGGACCTGGTAACTGTGGATTTGGGGAAGGAAGAAGAGCCAGAGTTGGACACTTGCACCCTCCCCAGAGCTCCCCAGAGTGGACAATCCATTCGGGTCTCAGGAGGAAATCTGCCCAGGTCATTCTTCCCACAGCCTATGAAAAGGCAAGGAGCAGAGTTTCCTAGTCCCTCTTCTATCTGGTCTCATTGATTTCGGAGGCAGAAGTGCTTCAGAGCAAAGTCCTTTGGTGCCATACCTTGCATCTGTAGTGTTCAAAGGGCTGCACGTGCCATATACGTGGACCATGCAGCTGCCCATGGAGAAACGCCAGGCTCAGGCTGGCAGTATCCACCCTAGAATCCAAAATTTCTGACTCCCGTTCTAGTGTTCTTTCATCGCCTTTGTGTGACTTTCATTTAAATCATCCTTCAGCCTTGGCAAGTCAGGATGGGCAGAAATGCCATTCCTCTTTGTTGAGCTGGAAAGCTCAATTACACATTCTTACAGAAAAATTGGCACTGGAAGGTAGGTCTTCCCATCTGCCAGGATCTGTGTTTTAGATTAAAATCCACCTGGAGATGGGGTGCTCCAGGCTGCTATGGGATGGTGTGTGTGTGTGTGCATGGGTGCGAGAGAAATGGCCAGGGAAAACCAGAAACTGCTTCCGGGCACTTGCTAGTTTTCTTTTTTCTTCCTTCCTCCCTTCTTCCCTTCCTCGCTTCCTTCTTCTTTTAGTACAAGGGATTGAACCCAGGGATGCTCTATCACAGAGCTATATCCCCAATCCTTTTTATTATGAGACAAGCATCTTGCTAGATTGCTGAGTCTTGCTCTGAATTTGTGATCCTCCTGCCTCAGCCTCCTGAGGTGCTGGGATTATAGGTGCATGCCACCACGCCTGGCTACCTTCTAGTTTTCTAACAAAATTACAACTTCTTCTGCCTAAGCCCACCCCCAAGTTTTTTTTTTTTTTTTATTAAGTGAAGGGACTGGGAGGGCAGAGAGGATTGGGGAGCTAATGTTTAGTGGACACACAGTATGTTTGGGATGATGAAAAAGTTCTAGAAATGAATAGTGATGATGGTTGTACAACACTGTACAGCATTGCTACTGGATTATACACTGAAAGGTGACTAAAATGGTCAATTTTAAGTTTATAAATTTATAACAGTAAAAAATAAATGAAAAGGATGGAGTTAACGAAAGGTATCTAAGGCTATGTTGACTCTGCAAATCTCATTCTTACTCTGATTGGAAATTTCCTCCAAAATTAGCTTCAATTTTTCCAAGGGCATTCTCTTGCTCATCTATCAGAGCCCTCTCCAAGATCCCTACTCTGTTATTAATTCTTGAGCTAAATATCAGGCAGCTGTCATAGGTCCTGGGGGAAATGTCTGCACTTGGACTGTGTCGTGGATGAGTCTGGCAGCATACTGAATGGCTGGGGCAGAGATGGAATCTTTTTGGAATCATGAAAATTTCTTACTCTGATGGATTGAGCTTCTCTGTAAAAGTGGTATTGGGCTTTTTTTTTTTTAAATAAAATACAAGTATTTAATTAGGTTTGACATAAAAACTGGGCTGAGAACCCTCATCAATGAAGACAAAGGCTCAAGCCTGGGAGGTTGACTCTGGCCTTTTAACCCCATCATATGATGAGGCAGGTGGCAATGCTGGGGTTGAGAAGTTAGGTGTAACAACGCAAGAAATGGCAGTCCTCAGAAAAGTTTTCAGTAGTGGTATGGGTGTGGGAACAGCCTGCCTAGCCTGGGCCCTAAGGGAAACCCAGTACAGCCCAGAAAGGATGGCAGGTGGGCATGTGGTTCCTAGCCCAGGAAATGGCAATCAGCAGTCTAACCTGTACTGGGGAAAATGAATCAAATTGTTCCCAAGGTATACTAGTGTTTGCTTTCCACTCTGATTTGACTCTTCTTCCATGTAGAAAAATTTCTCTCACATATAAGGCCCCATTCACTCTCACTCCCGAAGTTTAATTTGTGCAAGGAAGAGCTGAGCTGTGGATAGATGCCCATCATTTTAAAAACAGTTCTCTACAAGGTGTGATCAGAGAAGGATAGGGGGCCAGGCCACTGGGGACCCACATGGGCCCCAGCAGTGGCTGGTGGTGTGGCCTGTGGTGCTGCTAGTGGGACTGGGCTTGAGAATATCCACAAGATGTCTCTGCAGGGGAAGGAGGAGGAGGTAGACAGTAGAGCTCATTGCCTCCCTTTTTGTTAAGGGAGTGTTAACTGAGTGTTCTTTGTCAATCAGATTCCTAAGACTCATGATGTTCCTATATGTCTCCTCCAAACACTCTGTTGGTTAGGGACATTGGCCAGCCCTATGGCTGGTAACCATCCAGTGAATAAGCAAAAACCCCAGGTAACTGCCCTTTAAAGGAATCCTTCAGTCCACCATTAGGGACAAAGTAAAAAATGCTTTGGTGATATATTTCCATGGAGGCAGCCCATACACAGCTAGAACTAGAAGGGACATGCTGGATCCAGGTCAAGGGCAGTCAGTCAGCAGAGCAGGACTCAGCATTTGAAGGCCTGGCACAGAACAAATGCATTGTGCCAGGTTGTCAGCTGGGGTCCAGGAAAAGAGGCTCAGCACAGGCCAGGGAGGCTGCGGTTCAGCCTGCTGAGAGCACAGGACCCACTCCCAGAGGTGACACATAGTGCAGCGTCAATTTCAGAAGACAAGGGTGAGATCGAGGAGCCAGGGGAGGCTCTGGGAATGAGGCCCCCAATGATTGATTTAGCAGCAAGAAGTCTTCAAGAGGTGGCCTGCCCACCTGTGTTTCTGTCGGTCTTTAGTGTGCAGTCCTGGTCATTTTTTCTTTTACTGTGTTTGTTGCCAAGAAGTTCCACTCATATAGGCTTGACAGATTTTCAACTCATGACGAACAGGTGAACGTCCCACATCTGATCTGTTATTTGTGTCTGAAAATACTAAACCTGCAGTGCCACATGCTGGCTTTTCCTCTTCCTGCTAAAGGGCCCAGAGTCAACTAAGACGGCAACACGTTCAGAAGAGCACACTGAGGCTTAGAAGGGTCTGCAGGGAATGTGCATGGGCCACGAGCATGGGCAGTGCAGAAATCTTGCATTAACAGGATATTTGCTTTGTGGCTTCTGATCACACCCTAGAGGGTGTAGGTGAACTGAAATTTCTGCCTAAAACTTTGTGCCTCAACTATTGTATTTGAAAACTTCTCTCGACATGCAGCAACACAATTTTTGGCTTTCTTCTATTCCGCATGTACGTCATAACGTGTCTGCTTATGCACCGTTGCACCTCCTAGTGATCCACCCACGCTTGGAGGAATGAGAACCTTAAAAACACACTTAATTGGCAAGAAGGACTAAGGTGTGTGTGTGTGTGTGTGTGTGTGTGTGTGTGCGCACGCACTTATGTATTTTTTCTCATCTAAATGTAGACTGGAACATCTGATTACATGGGTTAACTTTCTCAGTGGGTGCTACTCACCTGGTCCCACAGCCTTCTGTGCCCACCTCTTTCTTCACAGAGTGGGAAATTCATATTTCTCCAGTGGGGAAGCCAGCAGAGCTGGACAAGTTCCCAAACTGCCTTCTGGAACACAGATACCTGGCTTTCCCTCTCCCTCTTATACGCCTTCCCCCACCTTGTAACTGATACCGTTGAAACAAGCCCCAACACTTGGCCTGGAGACAGAGTACCACTGGCATCTACAAGTTGACATCTGCAGACCCCACAGATGATGGTGCCTATCCTACGAAACAGAGGGAAGGCAGGGCCAGAATTTTCCCTCAGCTTCCTTATTCTCGAAGATACATTTAGGCTCTGATTGCCATATCCATTTCCTCTCACAGGGGAGCACTGTGCTGACCCACACCTGCCGGATTTAGCTCTGTGGCAATACCCACATCCACAGGGGGCTATTTCCTCCTGGAAAAACTCCCATTTTCAACCACTTGCCTCTGGCTTGTTTCAGTGTGGTTGGCTTCTTCTATAGCTGGTTTGCCCATTCTTGGGCCTTATGGGCTGTCTTGGATTTCATAGTCACAGAATGGCAGAAGACTTCTTTGGGATTAGGTTAAATTAAAATAATAATAATAATTTAAGCTCCTGTCGCACCTCACACAGTTAAAATGAAAACCTTAGGGCTATATAAAGGAAAAAATTGAAATTTCTCTAAGGTTGATGAATTTGTGATGACTGTCTCTCAGTGTCAGCCATGTAAGAGCCATGTTTCTGTAAGCCAACACAGACTAGGAGCTGGAAGTGAATGTGCCTGTTGGTAGATGCACAAGTCCATCACCCACACCCCTGTAAATCTGGGGGGCAGAAAAGTCCCCCATGTGGTCTTCCAGTCTCACCTTCTCCAGAGAGTGCTCTGCCAAACCTCGGGGAGGAAGGCCAAGCCCAGAGCTGCTTTTCCCTCATGTGGTAGGTATAGCCACTGCCCCTGGACCCCAGGCACTGGGCAAAGGTGTGCCCCTGAGTTTCTCCCATCACTCCTCATTTGCTATCAACCTTTTCCACACAGTGGCTAAGCACCAAGTCACCCTCAAAACCATACTCTCTCTGTTGTCTTTCCTTACACGAGCCCTTTGGAACAGAGCTGTTATTTCCTTCTTTGGGTTTCCCTTTGCAAACCAATTTCCACTTATATCACTCAAGTTTTTCATGAAGTGGGCTGCAGAAAACCCTAGTGACACCAAGTTCTGGGCTGAGGGTCCCAACTCTGGTCACTGCAGTATGCATGAGCAGAAGAGTAAGATGAAAAGAGTAAAGGGGGAAATAAAAAGAGAAAAAAAAGGGGAGTTGGGGTAAGCAAAAGAAGGAGAAACAAACCCTAAATGGGTTCTTACCCTTCAGCTGGAAACCAACCACTATTTACAGTGCTGTTTTTCCATGGGGAAAAAAGTGTTCTGATTCAAATAATGAAGTTGGATATTTTCTACACAAAGCTAAACCTGCCACACACAAAAAAAGAAAGTATAAAGCAAGCATTCGAGAAATCTACACACTTTTGTTTCAAAAAGAGATATCAAGAGTTTTCTACTGAATGGAACCGAACTAAATTTTCTGTTTCTGCTGTAGTTGCTGTTTTAGTTCGGATGGGACACCTAGAGGTGCCCTAACATCTCAGTTTATCCTTGAATGGCTGGTCACATTAGCAAGATCACTGTTATGGAACACATTAAAAAAGGCAATCATGGTAGGAAATAGGACAACATAGCTGCTCTACCTCCATGCTAGTATTAGGGTCAAGATCATCACACTCTGACTCCTCGGAACTGTTCGTCTCCTTGGTTGGCAGCATGAGGAAGGGGGAAGAAAGAGAACACAGTTAGAATGCAAGTAGCTTTGGCTAGTGAGAGAGGAGGACTTCGGAGAAGCATGGGTGATGGGAAACTGGGCAGAGAAACAACCAAGTGCTTTTAAGATGGGGCACAAAACACCAGGGCAGCAGCATGCTCTTTTCAGGGACGGAGGCTAGGATTGTGGACAGCTGCTTATCTCACAGGAAAGAGCGATGGAAGCGACCAAGTGAAGCATGAGTGCTGTGGAGTTTCAACCGTCATCTCCTGGGAGGGTGGACTTCTCAGATGGGGGCAAAGGAAAGCACACAATTTCTTTTCCCCAAGAAGGATGTTGGAATGGGTTTTGCGATTACTCTGCTCAAGGGTGCAAATGAATTGCTGGGCAGATCCTTATAGATTTTAACAAAATCAATTAGTGCTGAATTTCTATTGTCCAGAGTGAGATCTTTCCAGAGATCTCAACTTACATAAAGGAGATTATATTATTTCAAGATGGGAGGGGGAAACAAGGGTCTGCTAAACTCAGATTCTGTGAGTTCAAATTAATAGATGGGTTATTACAAACAATAACTTGAACTTCACTAGTGTTGCCTCTCTGCCATGGTTGTACATTGTGGGAGGCAAGTAAATTGCTTAACACTGATGTCTGAACTCCGGGGAAAAGAAATGAAACTTTATGGAGGACATAGTGGCCCTTAAACTCCCAAACTCAGCTTTCACCAAGCAGGGGTTTAGAGGGCATCCTTAATCCCTTTAACCTGCACGTATTCCCAAACCTAGGATACTAAATTTGAGAAATTTAATATGAATCAAGCATCTTGCATTTCTAAGAGAATAATGCTGCAGATAATTTTGCTATAAAACATCTGCATAGTATAAAGAGGAGGGTATAAAAGAAAACAAAAGAAGTACTTACTTGAATTGCAGTTGCCAGGAGAAATAAAAAATAAAAAAATAAATTGATCTTGCATGCAAAATCCTGCTAAACTACTTTCCCTCTGGTCCAGACAACAGGGGGAAAAAACCAATAATAAAATAAAACATAATCCCCATCCACCCAAATTGCCTTGTGAGAATGCTGCAGGGTAGGAGTACATGAGAGGGACACAGCTCCACAATACCTTACTCACTTTAATAGAGACTTTGTTGCCCAGAATATCCTTGGGTTTACGAGGCCCTGTGGCTTCATTTTTACCCGTGTTCTCCACTTCTGCCCGCTTTCTCATGCGTAGAGTATGCCATGAACATGACTTCCTGTTGTACCAAAAAATGCACCAATCAAAATGGCAGGTTGGGGCAGAGTGAGATGGTGGGCAGGCTCACTGCCATTGAGTCAGGCAGATAAAGTGCTCCGGTCAAGCCTTGGCTTCCAAGGCCCCAATCCTGCATGCTAGGTGGTGACTGGTGCCTAATCTCACCTCCTACTAGAAGTGAGAGAGGATGACCTCTGACCCCTCCTAAGAGATGTATAAGAGTGACTACAGCATTTGGAGACAATATGGGTACTAACTCACTAAAATACCCTGGGAGGTTTTTAGATCATCTGATGAAGTAGGGCTGAGGAGTTCCTCTCATTAGGGCAGGTGAATGGGGAGTAATGGGATCAGGGTAGACTAGGAAAGTCAAGCAAAATGTATTCTTTCAAGGGCCTTTAACCACTAAGCCACATCCCCTGAGTGCCCCCCCCCCCCACCTTTAAATTTTTAAATTTTGAAACAGGGTCTTGCTAAGTTGCTGAGGCTGGCTTTGAACTTGTGGTCCTCCTGCCTTAGCCTCCCAAGCTGTGGGATTACATGCCTGGCAGGAGTGAATTCTATTGTGCAGAAGCCACTGACACTTTCCCAGGCCTAGATATAAAGAATCAAAAGGACGATTTTGAGGTTTCTGTCTTAGTATTTATATTTGGGTGTGGCCACTCCTAAATACTGTAGAACAAACAAGATTTCTGAGGCAGTGGATTTAATAAATCACTAAACACCACTCATTCACCTAGGTAATTTAGAGGAAAGGATTTTGGACTAAGTTCTCTGCATCACTGTTTGTGAATATGGGGCTCTGCCAGCCACTGTGAGGTTTTAGAGTTTCCTTGTTGGGACAAGACCCAGCATATGCTCTTAGGGAGGTGACAGTGGCAATGTCCTTTTATATCATCCTAACTTATTTTTTCCCAACAGAGGTTTGGGAGTTAATTCATCAGAGTTCTATAAAAGGAAGGTCAGAGATGAGTTCTTGAGTTCTACATGTATCAGATTTAAAGACAGCAAAAGTTAAGGCACAAACAGCATCAGGGACCCTGAGCAGGCAGTACTGATTTGGGGTGTGGTCACAGGGTTTGGGTGAAGTTCCAATCGTGGTCTGGAGTTAAGTGAGACTTGGTTTCCCTTCAATGTCTCCTTGTCAAACATGGGCCTGTGCAAATAGGACCCCATGAAGAGAATCTTCATTAAGGGGGAGAGATGGGTGAGATTTTGGAGGAAGGAAGATACTCTAAAATATATAGCATCTCCTTGACACTACTTGTATGCTAGGACTTTTTGGATACCACAAGGAAGGTCTTCCAAAAATAATTCATTACCTAACATACAGGCTCTACCATTAACCTGAAAAGAAAATGTGATCACAGTCAGGTTCCTGGGTCTTTTGGGGCAGTGGGTTCCTTTAGAAGACCAGACCTTGCCTGGACCTCCTGGCCGGGCAGTCTCTGTAGATGAACTGTGTTCCAGCACCTTGATCCAACTGCTTTCTCAATAAGAACCAGGCTTGGAAGCTATCCGCAGATGATATTATCCTGTTCACCAAAAACCTTCAGTTCATAACTTTATTCCAAAATCCATGTCCCTGGCTCTTTTTCTGAGAACATGTCAAGTCAGGGAGGTCCCTGTGGAAAAGGTCCCCTGGGGCTGCCAGCACAGTGTGTACGTGTGTGGGTGCACCTGGAGGTGTGTTCCTATGTTTATTATCACCCTCTGGGTCCCAGTATGCTTGGCAAGAAATGAAAAATGACAAATGTTAAAAATAACATTCAGAACACTCAGAGCAGCGCAAGTGGCAGGACAGGCTCAATTCTGATTCTTCTTCCCAGAAGCACTCGTCATCATGGTCTGGGGAGCTTCCATCTCTTGGCCACAAGCCTGGGGACTGATGTGGACACAGGGTTCCCGTGACATTTATCCAGTAGGCACTGCAACCAGCTTTGACCCCTGTGGTCATAGCAGGCCCTGGGGAGTGGCCTTCATTGATGAACACCAACACCATTTTTAGTCAGTTGCTCTCCGCCACCTCCACCACCCCTCGTGCAAGAGAGGCTGTCAAGCACCAGAATGACTGGTGTGTATTTCAATCTGTTCTCTCTCCCCAGCCTGGGCCTCCTCTTCCTTTCCATCCCATGGAAAGTGTAAATAAGTGACCAGGAAACCCAACAATGAGGAGGAAGAAGTGTTTAATGCCTGGATAATTGAAGCATAAATCATTAAGAGTTAGCTCTGCAAGGCCCTTGATTAATAAGAACTTCAGGGCTTTGAGGGCCTTTATTCCCAAAGTTTCCTAAAAGGCACTAAAATCATGTATCTCTAGAATAAAATGGACGGGGCCAAGTTGGCTTTAGGGGCGACTACTGATTTCCAGTGGGGTCTGCAGTTAACCTGGCAAGGCGAGGGTGATCAGTAGTTTCCATCCCCTGACCCAGAAGGGCCAAAGCAGCATGGTTCTCCTGTGCCCCTGCTCAGGGTTCTCACTCAAGTGGGTGCCTTCCACGGGTGAGCACGCAGCATGGAAAGCAAGCCAAACACTGCCTCTACTCTAGTCCTTCATTTATGTCAGCACCTTAAAGTTGCCCAGCTGTTGGGATCCCACTGGACAGCATCCAACCTGCATCATTTCTCATCTCAGAAGTCAGAGAAAACCAATAAGGGCTGTTTAGCAGGGCAGGCTAGGGTCACAGTTTTAGTGACAGTGGCACTTTTTGTATAGGAAAAAACTGCCAATGCATTCAACCAAGTCCTAAAATATAGAAAAGAAAAGAAAAGAAAAAAAAAAAAGAATCATTTGCACATTGAAGAGTTCAAGAATAATGAAGTTGGGGGAAAAGGTCATCTAGTCTTTAACCTCATGAAAACATTGCTCATGGTGAAAATTTATTTTACATATTTAAAATAGTACATTTAAAATTATTAGTTACATTACAGGTACAATGATGAACATTGTGACTCTCCATCATATTGCACAACCTGACTTCATTCATATGGGTTTCCTTAAATAGTGCAAAATACTTTATACAGGAATGTGTTCAGAAGGGTTTTTGCAACCAAAATAAGGAAAAGAAATATCTTACAAATTACCATGAACACATATTAAAGTGACAGGGGAGGGGGAAATTAAAAAAAAAAAGTTACAATCTGTACAAAGGAATCACCACAGACAACCAAAAAGTTCCCTCTCTCCTGGGAGAAGCAGAGGGCTCTGACCTATCCAGGTCTGGCATTTGTGCTAAAGTCATTTTTTGGTGTCAATCAAAAAAATATATATATTTCTCAGTAACTTCATACAATATAAATAGAAGTCCAGTCCAGTGAGTCCCATGGTGGGTCAAATGTAGCAACGGAGGGCATGCCTTTTGTCACCTAGGGTTTCAGTAGGGTTCTTGTCTTAAGGAGTGGGAAAAAGAGGGAAAAAATGAACAAAAAATTATAAACAAAAAGGAAAGACAAACCACAATCACCACCAACAAAGAAACCAGAATAATCCAGCCTGGATGCCCCACGCTGTAGGAGGTGCCAGCACTCAGCCCTCGGTTCCAGCGGCACTGTGAGGATAGGCAGCAGCAATTCCCTACCGTGTGTTTGCATTTTTGTGTTCTTTTGTTTTTGAATTTTTTAAATCCACATACTCCTCTCCCGGGGAAGCCAACGAGGCACTTACTTGATGCTCCCGTCGCTATTTTCGGCTGCCGCTGTGGCTTTGGTGAGGGGCGCCAGGATGCTGCCCGGGACCCAGCCCTCGGCTGCAGGGGAATGGTCGCTGGCAGGCTGGTACACCAGGCACATGTTCTGCTGGTTGATGGCGAGGACCTGGACCACTTCACCTTGGCTCACACAGATTTCATTCTCCTTCAGTGCATAGTAATCTTTTATCACAGCCATGGATGAGGTCCCATTGCAGCCACCCAAGTCATTCTGCTGGAAGACAGGATGAGAGAGACACAAACACAAGGAAGCTGGTTCATACAGACTTGCTCTGCATACGGCATGGTCAAAGGCCAATTTCCCTAGCAGACTAAACAGCAGGTAGAATTCTCCTTTGGTAATGACATTATATTCATAAAGGTGATCTTGAAGTACATGATGTTTTATATGGTAATATCACAGGGTGAACAGGCACAGTTACTGCCAGCACCAGCCCAGGTGAAGGTGTAAATACACCTTCAACCTGGGAGCCCTTTCTTAGCATGCAACCTTCCTGACAGTGTCCTTTTGCCAGTGGCATGAAGAACCTCGCCTGGGCACAGAGTTATGTAAGCACCTGGGTAGAGCAAGGTCAGGCAAAGGTCAGGTCAGAAGTCACCATCTTCCTCTGTGGAAAGAACATAGATGCTTTGCTATTACATTTATTTTTTGTCCATTTGAAAAGCATCAACTGGCCTTGTCCTACATTCTGAGCCTCTTTGAGACAGGAGTAAGAATAACACTTCAGCCCCGTTCGAAGGCAAGGCCACGATCTACCTTGGCCCAATTTCCTGTGGGAACAAAACACCTCATCACCTGCCCTCATTAATAAGGAAGGTGCTGCCTACACAACTTTTCACTTGAGTCTACACCTGGGTCCCTGCTTCTAGAAAGACCTAGACCTCCCCAGGAGGCCTACCTGTCTCCTAGAGCGTGCTGTGAACCAGAACCTCTTCAATATGATTGAGAAAACGCCAAGCTGACCCCCACTGATTCACAAGGACAGGGTTTTTATAAGGTACAAAATAATTTCCAGGTGATATGATGAAATAGGTTGGTAAAGTTATTATAAACAGAAATGAATGTGGACACTAATATTAATTTTAACAAAATGAATATCAATTAATGATTTGGGGAAAAATAAAATTATATACTCAGACTATGTAGGTGAAAAATTTATTTTCTCTTATTCATAGACTGAGTTCTAGGAAAAACAGGGCCTGATGAACAAATTTGCTAAGGTTTTAAAGCAAACTTCAGAATTTAGGAAAAAAACCCAGATCACCTGATCCTGATTCCTGACCTAGTGCTTTCTGCATTTTTCTCTTGTTCCTACTACTTTTTAGGGTCAAACCAGCTGTGCAGACTAGTTCTGTGTACTAGTTAGGTGTACGACTCTCTTCATGGTAACATGTGAAGAGTGGATTATGGAGACTAATCTCCCCCATTCATGCACGATGATCAGCTTCTGCTTGCCACGTCAGCCAGCGGGTGGTGAAGAACTGGGAGCTTGCTTCTGCAGGTGCTCAAGACAGGCTGTCTCCAGGTGGCACACACTGGAGTTGTAGCTTTTGGATGATCCACACCATAACTACTCAGTTTGGTCTAATTCACCTGTCTTTAGGCTTGCCATCACGATAATCCTTTAAATCTGGGATGTATCCATAGTTGATAATAGCCCTTCAACACACAGTGCCTGAGCCAGAGGGAATTGGTCTAACTCAGTGTACAGGAGAAGAGAGAAAAATAATTGCGACTAGACTGTATTGAGTGGAGTGTTCCTGCTAAAATAATTAGCATAAGATGATGCTATTTCCTAAAGTGACCTCTGAGGCTGTGCCAGCAGGGTGCTGAGGGCAAGAGTGAAGAACTGACACTTACCTTGCTGGCCTCGAACTTGTCCCCAGACTGGTGGTAGTCAAACCCTGGACTGCCATTGGAGGTAGATATCTTCAGGGGTGGCAGAGGCGGGTTGTAGTTGGAGCCCTTTGGGGGCTTTTCTGAGCCCACGGGGACAGAGGAGTAGGGCCTAGGGCTGGCTTGGGGAGCCCTAGCAGGCTGGGACCGCATCACGGCCGTGCTCCTTTCTTTCCGCTGATATTCAATGGGCGACTGCAGTGCTGCAAGGTGAGGGCAGATGGTCAACCTAAGCACTGGGATCCGAAGCCTAATAGGTACCAGGCTTTTTGCTAGGCATTGTGGAGATATGTGAGGAAGGCATGACCTTCTTTTTTTAGATACCAGGGATTGAACCCAAGGGTGCTTAAGCACTGAGCAACATCCCTAGTCCTTTTATATTTTATTTTGAGATAGCAGCTCACTAAGTTCCTGAAGCTGACCTTGAACTTGTGATCTTCTGTCTTAGCCTCTGGAGTCACTGGGATTACAGGCTTATTCCACCACACCCGGCTATAACCTGCGTTTTTATGGAACTGCAAGAACCAGGGCACTATCTAAATAAGGAAAATACAAAACCAAGATGGTTCATTTGGAGCGCCAAGGGTGCAAAAGGAAGGGCAGGAGAGCAGGCTCTGTAGTACGTGTGTGCGCAGGTGCATGTGTCTAGGGCTGGGAGCTTGGTAATAAAGAGCTCTGGGAGAGAACTGGCTGTTACTCTGATATTTAGACTTTGCAGGAAGGAAATGGGAGGCCTTCAGGCGCACCAGGAGTCTAGGCCCACAGATCTCTGTGGAGAACAGGAGATT